>MU891290.1:0-20976 GCA_036418205.1 Ostertagia ostertagi
GCGACAAAAAAGGGTTGCGTCATAGGACCTAGCATACCTCTGTGTTTCTACCTGCCAGACAGTTAGAGCAGCGCGACCCCTCAGGGAAAAGAGTGCTTCATCAGTGGAGGGTAGTCGCGCTGCTCTAACTGTCTGGCAGGTAGAAACACAGAGGTATGCTAGGTCCTATGACGCAACCCTTTTTTGTCCCCCCAGAGGATTGAATCAGAGGAGGGGGATATATCCCCCTGGGGGAAGGATTGAATACCGCCCTGGGTGGACGTCATTTGACGTAAAAGTGGCGGCGAAGTAGGCAGCAAGAGCCAGAGTTTCGTAAGTAGGACCAAAATCGAAGAACGAACTCATGGGAATCAACTTTATAATTGAAAGTTCAAGGGTTTACATATGAAGGCATTGACTTGGTTCATTGCATTACTTATCATTTACCACGTTTGGAACGACACGCGTAAAAATTTCTGTTCTCTAATGCAAGGATGATACGTATTACAATCATTTCACTCCCCACCCATTGATTGGCTAGGTTATTGAAATGCCAGCAAACCCGCTACTGTTCGAACGAAGTGCGAGCGGCGGTTGCTCGGCCTTTCGTAGGTTCTGCCGCAACTGTGACGTCACCAGCACGCGCTCGCGTCCGCGCCGCCGGTGAGCTTTTCAGTTTAGTGTTGGGGGACCGTGTGTGAAAGTTATGGCGTTGTCTAGGGTCACTTCGAGGCGAAGGAGTGCCGTTTAAAGGAAATTACTCTTTGAAAGGTTCCTCCGATCCTTTTTCAGCGCTCCGACTCTGAACGACGACAAGTGTTGATGTCACTTTTCGATTACTTCTTCAATCGTTCGCATAGATTTCGCCTTAGAACAGTGGACAAATTGCAGGTTTGTAGGACAATGCATTTCCTATAACCACGACCATTCAGTGGAGGTTAGATCCTTTCAGGAGTTGCTTTTGCTTGTGTGCGAAACGGATCCTCAGCATCATCCTCTTCCTGGACCCAGTACGGAAGCGAGGGAGTTGAAGGTAGGAAAGGAAATGGTCAAGATTTCTGCTATACGTTTTATTTTCAGTCTTATGCCATAAAAACTGTCAAAAAGTGGCATGAGAAGTTCGGTCCTGGCTACGACAAGCTGAACTATGTGGTCGATTTTTTACGAGAATCTAAGGTAGCTTAATAACGCTTTTCCATTATTTCTCTTGAAGCATTTCTCGAATAAATCCTATTGTTTTTCAGGCCGTAGATTTCGATTCAGCTTCTGCAGAACTTTCGGCTGAAAGGTTGAGAAAAGAAGCAGAGGATCGAAAAAGTGCCGAACTATCGCAAAAAGTGAGCCTTGTTAGTCATTGCCGAGATATGAGGTTTCAGATGCCTTCTGTTGTATTGTGATTCATATTTTCAGTATCGTAAGGATAGAATTTAGGTTGCCGCTCACGTCCGCCGTAAACTTGACGAAGTAAAGGATGACATTGAACAATGCATTGCTCTCGCTGACACAGCTCTCTCAATCCTAGTGCCCGTGTTTTGTACTGATTTCGAAGAAAATGCGGTCAAAAACTGTGGCAATACCTCTGATCCAACCAGCATTCAAGAACTTCAAGAAAAACAGGTATGTACAAGATGCTGATAGATTTCGTGCTCCACCCCTATTCTTTCCATCGTTAGTCCGTGATAAGTGGTATAAAATTTTCAACATGTAAAACTTTCGAAACAAACCGAAATGCCTGCGATTCCGTTGCCGTAGACTTTTTATAAGAGGAGGTGCAGTGCGAAGCGCCATTACCTCGTTCATGATTATAATGAAGCCAGCCGTTCTCATTCCATCACCACCAGATCAGTGAGTGACTGGAAGCAGAGCGGATCTCATTCAAAGAAATTCAGCTGCTGATAGAACGATCTCGTCCTTTGTTATTCCACCATACTATTGGTGGAAGATTCCGTTGCCCTAACCTGTTCCTAAGAGGAGGTGCAGTGCCAAGAGGTGCCTACCTCGTTCATGAGTATAGTGAAGCCAGCTCTGCTCATTCCATCACCATCGGATCAGGACGTCCCAAAAGTGACTGAAGTAGGAGTCGAAGAACGGATCGAACTTTACCCTTTCAATCCACTGCACTAGGCAGCGTGTGTTCTCCGTTCGGTGCGAGATTGATTTTTTTGTTTTTAAACGCATGCAATTCCGTAGCTTTCAGAGAGACCCTGACGTCTTGCGGTGATGTCTTAGGTTCAGAGGCCACCTTATCGAAGATACACATACATGAGCAAAATTCCTAATTCGGTTAGCTGTAGATAGCCTCTCTTCGCAGACTTCATAGTTATTTATATAATAATTCTTTAAAAGGCTGCTCACGGGTACACAAGCTCTGACACAATCTCTGTTGTTTTGGAATCACTAACCCCAGAGGTTACGATTAATGAGAACAACGAGGCGCTACTGGAAAGCGTACGAGATGCAAAAGTTATGTTAGAATGTCTACCGAAATAAGATTCTCAGGTACGATCTAAACTTCATACCGTTGAGTAGTCCAATCACTTCACTCTAGCTGGCAGCGCAAAATAGATGGGGCCGTTGGTGTTGAATTGCTTACGCGAGACTTGACATCACTCAAGCGAAAGATCGATCAACGATGTGCAAAAATTGCTGAGTTAAAGTTGAAACCAAAGAAACGAAGCAAAGGCACTGATTCTAGCGAAAGTGAAGAAAGCGACCTTGAGGAGGTCCCCGAGAAGCAATGTATGGATCACTGATTTCGTTGGAACGATGACAATGTTCAATGTCGTTTCTTTTTAGTGGAGGATTTTATGCCACCTGATGAAGTTCCGCGACATATTATGGAACGAGTACAGCAGCTGGAAAAGGCTGAATGTTCTGAACAACCATGCTGCAGTAAATCATTGGAAACGAATCCACCAAGGATAGGAGAGGCACAGCGAGCGGAAAGACGTTGCAAGGCAAGGCTGTCAAACGGAAAACTTTGTCCAAGAATGGGCTTGCGAAAGTAAGTGGATTTGAACAGTATGAGTAACGCCGAGTAACAGACCCTTTCTTCAAGATTTGATGCTGATTCATAGAAATTGGGATGCTCCACTTTAGGTGTCCACTCCACGGCATAATAATTGATAGAGATGGCGAGGGTTTCCTTGGAAGAGGTTGATGCAACCGAGTCATCCGCTGCTCAGGCTGAACGAGAACATCAAGAAGAGCAAGATTATCTGAGGTTTGTGTTGATTCCTTTCTTTTTCTTTTTGTGTCTTCTCAAGAAACCCTTGCCCATTGAGAACTATCGAAAAGTCCATCACGGTTGCGTACTTAGAAGTATACATAGGCTTAATTTGAACAGCAGTCTTACAATGAAAAGACTGCGAATTCTCATTAGAACTATATTTTTTGCCTAAGAGTCGGGGATTTGGAAGAAGGAAGTTATTTCTTCAGAGATCTCGAAGCTGGTACTGGAAAGTCCTTTGGGAGTAAACACAAAAAGAAGAAAGTGCCGGAAAGTACCGTGCGTGAGCGTCTGGAGGTTAGTGTTCAGCACTATGTGCATCATCGTTACATCAACTGAGAGAACAGCAAATGTGGTGTTTTCAGAAGAAGCTTTTGAACCCAAGAACCGTGAAACGTATTTCCGCTGCTGATATCGCTGCATGTAAAGCCAGACTCCAGTGGAATTTCGGGGAGCAGTTCGCTCATTTACCTTACAAGTGAATGTAGTTGTAAATAAAGTTGAATATTAACTTTTATTTGAATTGATCAGTGTTGATATTGTGGAGGTATTATACTTTGATGATGAAAATGTGATGTTGTCGAGCTTTCGAAATAATAGTGTCAACAGAGTCTGTTGCAATGCGGGTCACTAAGAAAAGTAAGCATGTTTTGGTTTGCTAGTAAGGTTCTTGTACCAGGCTTATGACTAATAGTCCAGGCCTCAGTTGTGTCGACAACACATACTGCAGTGCAAACGCGGTTCTGCGCAAAATTTAGGTTCATCACCACCACATCATACTTTGCTATTTTGCTGTATGCTGCCTAAGCGTGTATCTTTATGTATCTGTAGTCGACCAGTACGAGCTAGATTATAGAATTCTCCGTAGCAGATAACTCATTCGCCCAGTATCCGCAACATCAATCCGCAAAATACCCTCGACAACAGGAAGTCGAACTGGTAGCGGCTGTCTGCAGCTGATTAATATAGAATACCGAGGACCGTTACATCTCCATAGGTGTTGGAAATGCAGTAAGTTTCAAGAATTTTCTAACGGGTATGAACTGGCGAATCATGTTCTGCGATGCTGAAGAAGTCACGAGGACCAAAGACTTACCGCTTACCTTGATTCTAGCTGCTATTACGATGCGTTCATACTAATTCGTATGGAGTAAAAAAGCGCCACACGTGGAGCGATCACATGAATGTGTCCTGCTTTGGAGTGAACCGTGACACAAATGTTGATTAGCGTACTGTAGTGGGCAAAATAACACACTTATTCAAGTCGAATTCGTACGCACAACCTGTTTCCCGTGGCGACTCGTGTCGCAAATGCAGATTCGGCAAGACGCCTACTGACGAATTGTACATGCTCTTCATGTAATTAACATAACATAACATAAGACGCGACGACGTCCTCAAAATTCGATACTGTGTATGCTTCATGACTCTCTTGGGAACGCGAGACAAGAGTTCCCCTGAAGGTCGCCGCCGCAATCGGAATATGGTCCACCGCAATGCGGCGCTTACCGTCCTTAAAGTTGGAACAAGGGAATTGCTAGACAAAGCACAAACAAATCCAGAAATGGCACAAAACAGAGGAACGAAAAAATCTGTATCAATCTTCTAGAGGACGGGTCAGTACTGGCAATTTGCCATGTTCAATAACCAGCAAAAAACGCGCCGACACCGCGCCGATGACTGGTTTTTAGCGCGGCGATAGAGGGGAACACCTGGAGGTAAGCAAACCAGCCCTTTTGGCGTTTCGGCTGGGACCGTATGCTGAATGTTGGGGAGGGGATGGGGTCCCCAACGGTCGACGGTTTACTTCAACTCGGTTGGTACGATAGGAGAGTACTGACGCAAGTGGTGCAGCTGGTCCAGCAGCTCCGCCAGAAGGGCTGGTTTGCTCACCCCAGGACTAAGCCTTGGAGAGGGGACGGACCCGTCCTCTCTTTAAGGCTTAGTTCTGAGGTAAGCACCAAATTGTGGCGGTTCTAAGGACCGAGTTGAAGTGGTCCGTCCACCGTCGGGGACTCCATCCCCTCCCCAACATTCAGCATACGGTCCCAGCCGAAGCGCCAAAAGGGCTGGTTTGCTTACGTCGCTCCTGACCGTCTCCCTTCTCTCGTGATATCTGGTGTCAAGTGATTTGTTGGGTTGGTTATACCAATACCTCCTCCTTTGAGAAACAGCATGTATCACCTGTTACCTGTATCACCTGTCGTCCCGTTTGTCGCCGATTTGCTCGAGCGGGCGCCAGCAACGTCTCCATCCGTCCCTGTCGCGTGCTAGTACTTCAACGAGAACAGCAACAGCAGTATCTGGGACAACCAAGCAATTCGCGATTTCTTGCTAACCACAATGTTGTTGCGAAAAAAAGAAATGAACAGGTGAAAATCTGTAATGACTCAGAACATGTTGCCACTAGGTACGCAGTAGCCGCGACCGATGGGAGGCGCCGTGTTGGACCATACTGAATTCCGAGTCCGCTGATCCGTAGCTTACTTACTTACTTACTTACTTATCCCTTAGCTTGCGTCTGGTGGTGGGGGCCGGCCTCTCAACCAGTACACTGCTGTGGGTGCCATTGGAGTACGAACGCCCTGAATGAAGTGTCTCCATTCGTTGTGCTGATACCTTACTTGCATCTGGTAATTTTTGGTTTTTCGATTTGTGTTTTTTTTTTTGGCGTAATTTCTGAACGGGACTCTATTGTCCGACGGGGAACATCTGTTGATGCAATCTGCTCACGAAAGACAACATGGCAAATATATGATACCTACCAAATAACACACAGAAGGCCGCCGTTCATACTTGATAATCGCTTGCGAAGACGCGATTGGCTAGCACATCGCGCAAGGAAGGGACGCACGCGCCGCGACGCGTCAGGAATCAATCAATGACTCATCCATAGACTTGAATCTTATCTGTCGCACGTATCAAATCCTTCCACGCTGGTCGCCCCATCGCATCTTCGCCTCGCGCGATCGCTGAAATCCAGACGCTATCTCGCATGTGACGCTTTAAGGCGGAGTCGAGCCAATCGATATGCACTCACTTCATTTGATAGAATCGCTTGGTCGCATCATCGCATATAAGCCGATTCTCAAAGTATGAACGGGGCCGAACGGATCATTCGGGAACCATAATATCTTCTGATCCTTTTAGCAAATGTGTGGTTAACAAAACAAGGCGCGGCGCTCATGTCCTTGGGGGGGGGGGGGGACAGACCCGGAGAGGGGGCCAATTACTCGTACTTGGACTGAGCCTCAGGCAGATGAAGGGATTTTACGGAAGATGCAAGTAATATGTGTGCTCCCTGGCGTTTCTCCCCTCTCCTGGGCTTAGTCCCAGTGTCACCTGCCATCCGCCTTGTTGTTGATGTCTCCCCCCCCCGCAAGGCATGAGCGCCCAACGCGCTCAATCGCAGATCGGGGGGCATTACGCACGGCAACAAATTTAATACCCTGACGACTCACGCACGTTCTGGCTTTCTTGGCAGATGGACAATGCAGCTTTGCGGCGCGATCTCTGAGACGCGAAGCAGCGTAGACGCGGAACCGCGTCTCATTGTCCAACAGAGTGCGTTTTTCGGAGCTCAACACTGAAAGTATCAAAATAGGAGTGCAATGGGAGCTGGGAGGGAGGACGACAGCCCAGTTGCGCACTCTAAGCGAGATAGCAATCATTAGCTTCTAAGGGCATAAACCAAGGAGGATATAGTCATTCAGCGGAGTGATGTAGGAAAAACCACTAGAAATGTGAAAAATGTATGTCGCGGCATTGACTATAACTCATCCAGAAGGCCGCACTCAAGACGCACTGTCGCCGAGCTCAGCTCCACTCAAACGCTCGACGCCCGAAACATATTCAATTTCGTGGGTGTGTGCAAGAATATTCTAATCATTGCATGGATCACCTTGGCGTTATACTATTAATAGATAGTGTATGATCTACAGGTATAGTAGAAACAACGTGGGAAATAGAGCCGCGCAATGCGCCAAAGAGGGAATGACGAAAAATAGAGAGAAATAGACGCCCACGCGTCTCAATTCAAATGCATTCCCTTGAAAAAGTTATGCAACGTGAGACGCGCAACCGCGCTCGCTGTGTCATTGTGTTTCCGACCAACGTTGTTCTTTTTTTGTACAAAACTAGACTAAGCTGAAGGAGGGAAGAGACTCGGCAACCTAAGCTCCGAATTTCTGACCACCCCCCTAGGGCCAGATCCGAGGGTCCCGTTCATAGAAAGTGTGAGTATCAGGTTAGATCCGGCTGCTCCTGAAATGTTACAGTTTTGGACATGTTTCATTTGTTGGTTCGCGAGAACTCAGTCTCATGCGGTCAGGTCAAAAACCATGCCTTCATTTGTTAGCACAAACGATATATGTCGCAATCAGCAGATGTCCCCGGACGTGAACCACAGACCGCTTGAGAGATTTGTCCATGTTTATTAGGTAATGGAAACCGCGACGGCACAGAAGTTGCACGTATGATATGGCTGCAGTTTCGAAACTTGCAATTGGAGCTGGTGTCGTGGTAGCTGCACTATACTCCATTCTCAAGTAAGTTAAAGTTCTGTTATGATAATAGAGCACGAGAAATGAAGAGGAAAAAAGTGGAAGGAAATTTGATTAGCGCTAGCCCTGGACGAGGTACCCTCCCTTTCAAAAAACAAGAAGAGCGTCGGGTGCAGACCATACACCACAAGTGACGACGGCCTCCAAGTAAATCTTAGTAGTGTAGCTGATTTTGGTAAATGATAGTTGTAATTAGTGACAACTGATAGAATACAACTGCAAGGCTAATCATTTCATTGGCAGAAAACATTTACATTTTGTGGAGGCCGTCGTCACTTGTGGTGTATGGTCTGCACCCGACACTTTCTCGCTTTTTGAAAGGGAGGTTATTAGAGTGACCCAATAGTTCGCATCTCTTTAGCACATTATTTGTGTTAACATTATTTCAACAGAAAGCAATATCTGTCAACAATGTATGGATTATTACTATCAGTGACTTGTTGCCAACGATTCACCGGAGAGTCGTTGCCGTGCTTACTAGAAGGTCGGCGGTTTCAAGCTGAAAAAGGCAGTGAGATCGATTTCGAGGTTCTTCTTGAACAATATGATATTGTTAATGAAAATTAGTTCAAGAAGTGAGAGGCTCCCCTATCGATAGGAGAAACGCAATCGGTATTGTATTCTCTCAATTTTCCCCGACTTACGATTTCCGGTCATTATATCACAACGACGGGCCCGCAAAAGGATGATCTTTGCAATGCGGACAAACGTCGCCATGATCTTGGTTCATGTATCGGAGAAGTAATTATTAGGTATGGAAGGAAAGTTCATAACAATCACGATTCAGCGCTCTTTCTGGATTTCTCCCGATGATTCTGAGAGTTCGTGGTGGGGTAGTGTGGGTTGTGTAGGTTAGTGAGGGGTGGTGAGGTTAGTATGCGTACGGTGATCAAATCAGCTTTCCCAATAATGGCGTTTGCATGGCACACTAAATCAACTTTTCCCGCCAGACACTCCGAGCGCTCATTCTGTAAGAGCTCCGCCTAGAGAGATCTGCCCACCAGAGGTGGTCAGGATCAGTCCCGGGATAGGCCTGGGCACGTTCTCTCACATGGCGGTTTCGGCTTGGTTTAAACGCTCCGCAGCGAAGACTTTGATCTTTCTGACGCAACACACGACTACTGCCCATTTTGACGTTTGACGGTATTTCCCACGGGTGATGATCTGTCTGGAGGATTGACGAGTACAAGGGCTTCACAATGCTAGCTGCTCGAAAAGATTGCAGAAGAGCTTCGCCGAATATAGCGACAAGTCAACCTGCTTCACGACAACGCGCAACGTCGCGGGTGTTCGGTCTCAAGCCACAAGACTCTGAAGCCAGGCAGGACCGCGGCTGCCCGTCTGCCATATTCGTCAAACCTATCTATACACCTCTTCAACCTTTCCTGCTCGCTTGCTCATTACCTGGAGAACAGGAAGCTCGACGACGTAAACGAGCGCAAATCCGACACCAGAAGGTTGTTTGGCAAAAATCTTCCTAATTTCTAATTTCTGCGGTGTCACCCAAATGCCCGAAGGTTGGCGTAGTGTTGGTATCTAATGTTCTGAATCTGTATTGTTGCGGGGTGAAGACTGGCGAAGGCTTAAATCTTCACAAATTTGGTGTTTTTTTCCTAGCCACAGCGTGGCTTCTACTTTTCAGTTAGCACATGACACACGTTGCATCGGAATATAGCGGGTGGTGTTCAGCTGCCGACGTACGGGTGGAGCACAGGGATAGAGAATGTGGGACTGAGCACGTCCTGCACTCCTGAGATTACTGGTCAATCATGAGGATTTCTTCGTCCAAGCTTCAACAAATTTACGAAGGACTCCTTGAGCTTGACGACGGTGGCAGATGACGTCATATTCTGGGGATGATGAGGGCAGTGAAGGAGGGCTTAATCTTTGCGACGAAAAAAAAGATCGCTGAGTGCGACTGAATGTCTTTTATTTTGCTCCCACCTCCACCTGCCCCCCCCTCCCTCCATGTACGGGAATCAAATATGGTTATATCAAAAAGACTTCAGTCCTTGTATAGGTCAACCACACTACCAACGAGCATTATTCGTTTCCGGTGGAACTATTTTTCACTAGTTAACCACGGCAGATGCTTCAATTTTGAACTAGTATGCTGCAGGATATTGCAAGTCTTGTACAACACTTCTCCTACGAACGAACTTGAAGTCGGTGACGCACACGAATTCCGCAAACGTGAGTCTTACTTTCTTTAGAGGAAGAGTCTGAACGCCAGAGCCCTAGATGAGGTCGTGTGGAAACAATCTATTCTGTGGGTAGGATAGGGTAGCCGCGAGTATCACAGATGTGCCGTTGTGCGGCTCTAAAGTGCGCGACAATGGTGCTAGGGCCTTACAAAGTGAGCTAATGACGGCTAATAAAAGCTAATGGACGAGATACCTCGCGCACACCCCATGATGACACGCAACGTGGATTACGACGTAGCGGCTAATTCAAATACGCGCGGGTTAGTGGAGCCATGGAGCAAGCAAGTTCAGACAACTCGTCCAGACACGCCCCTTCCTCATTTCAAAGGAGAAGCGAGAATGTTCTTATTCAAGAGCCCCATCGAAAATTGTTCTGCTTCTTTCTCATTTAAAGTTAATTCTCGCATTCTTAACAAATTTCATGTAATTCAGCCATATGACCACCAATCCACTTGATTTGAGTGTGACTTAATTGAACTGAAGGCACCCGTTAATCATAGTAGTGCCTCACACAAATTGAGAGTTTTCGTCGAAGTCAAGGAACTCGCTCTGCCTTTTTACCGTTACCATCTCTCGTACATTCGAGCTATCTGTCAATCTCCTATGCGACGACAACTGTCATCAATGAACGTGAATGATGGTACTACCTCGGATGTTCGCTTGGCATGCATGTGCAGAACATTACTGAAAGTGTCAGCCAAAGCTGTGCCCAAGTGTTCCTATTTTGAATGTTCTTTCAGAAATGGAGGAATAGAATGGATATGAAAAGATTTTTTCCAAGTGTAGGAATCAAATAGATAGGAAAGGATTTTTCCTACAGATGACCATTTTACTGACAATTTGTTCGTGATAGGATTTATTCAACGCATTCACCCTCACCTTGTAAGATCGTAGCCACCTTCCTCAAAGGCGGATGGGCACGAAAAGTTGGTCTTCGATGGAATGGTGAGGTGGTAATGGGAGCAGTGGAGAGGAAAAACTGAGGGAAACAGCCTAATGCCTAATGCTCCTCTTCAACGGGTGCCCGACAGGAGGCCCGTCGCGCGTGTGCGAAGTAGGACGCACAGTGTACATTCTACGACGCGAAATACTACAGTAACGCGGCAACTCGTCCGCTGTCTCTACCTTCTTGCGCGCGACGGGCCTCCTGTCGGGCACCCCTCTTCAACACACAATTTGCCACGTCACCTTCCTATGATACAAAACTCTGGTGTACAGGTGCTGATGAGCTCCAGTCTTCTATGCTGTCCCCATTCAAGAGGACTCTTCGCGATTCACAGCTAGTGCCTCACCGTTGAATGCGTTCTTCCAATTTGTTACAGCTCTTTCTCCCCGAGCATTCCGACTCCACCAGGAATTGCTATGCTTGCTGTAGATAGTACTCTGTCTCTTGTTACTCCGACTTCATTGAAGGAGAGCACTGCTGGCGAAAGTTGCTGTGTCTTGATCCTGTCATTCGTCAGTTGCTACTGCGTGTATCCCACTCGGGATATGGGAACATCTCTTCAGTTTACGTACGGATCCACTTCTCGTTGCATCATGGAATTAATATCCCGGTGGGGGATTGGAGAGCAGGTCAACCGTGACGTTCGCACATTTTCAAAAATTTCGCGACCCCCTCCTTTAGGGGGTCTCGATGCGACCCCCACCACCACCATGAGACTCAGGAGCTCCCCCTCTACGATCCCCCTTCCCTTTCTCCGACCACCACCCTCACCATCATGGGTGTTTCTATAGTATCTTGATTCTGAGACCAGTCGACACAGCCCAAACTCCGCCCAAAAAAGACACAGCGCCAATCCGCCGGGGGCATGTTAGTCAAATGAAACAGCGAATACTCTCTACTATTCTCTACTACCCCCTCCCTATAATCCTGCCGAATACATCAAAAGCGCCCGCTCAAACGACCATTAAACCATTCACCCAACAAACTAACAACTACCAACTACTAATCCCAACTCAACTCCCCTGAATGCGACCCCCCTCACCAAAACCAACCACAAATGCGACCCCCTCGTTCGAATAGTGCGAACGCACGGTTGACCCTGGTTGGGAGCAGCAGCGAGCCTCGCACTTCAAGCGTTACTTCAGTTAGAAGTCAGAAAGTTAGAAAGGAGCGCAGATAGGATATGTGTATGGATGTCAGTCTATAGATCCTCTGTTCCAGGATATCGCTCCAAACTGATCAAGATTCCCCTGCGGAGCGTCGGGAGCGTCTTAGGTAGAGGAGGAGCTAACATACGAGCCATTGAAAGAGAGACAAAGGTAAGACTTTGCAGTAAAAGCTAGCGGAACGATCCCAGCATTTTAAGGACCCTACAATATGTATGGGTATCTCTTACATTGATTGAGGAGTTTTGAAGCTTTTTTTTGAACCTAGCTTTGTTCCTCTTTGATAGTGTCAGGTCGATGTCATTAACAATGATAAATTGTAAGAGTGGTGACACTCCTTCTGCTAGTGACACTTGCTTGCTTTTTACATCCTTTTCTTAGTTTTTTGAAAAATATGCCGTATTAAATTTTTGTTCAGACCTTCATGAAAGTCCTGCACTATGGTAAGCAGAACGGCGGAACGAACATGTGAGTTTCCTATTCTTCAGTCATAATTTTAGAAAACGATGCCTGAAAAAAAGAAGGGATTCCGACCAAATAAACGCAGAAATTCATGACTTACCTTCCAAGCGGCCTAGAGGATAAAAAATTGGTAAGGTTGGGCAATATCTGAAGTGTGCTAAGCATGCCTGAAGTCAGCAAAGTTCCACACACGATGGGCTGAGAGTGCCGTCAGTTGGATTGTGCTCGCTCCGAAAAATCACCATGAGGGTATACTGGGAAAGGGGAAAAAGGTCGCTACAGGCTAGTCCAGAAAGGAAGCTCAAATGTGATGAGATGCGCACCGTTTGTGCAAAGTGAAGGCCCAAAGGTCATTAGGTTCCGAGGCACTAGAAGTTGGAGTTGGGAAGAAAGTGAGAAAGTGGAAAATCCATCGAAACAGTGAGCAAAGGGCGAGCGGGGGGGGGGGGGACAGTAGCGAAACACCAACAACTGTGTCCAAGTCTTTTATGATGGCATGCAGTGGATCATTCTATTACCTAGTTGAACGCGATCAGACAACTATTATGGCGCGCTCAGACGCTGGAAAATCACTGTGTGTTCTTAGAAGCAACAGAATTCGGTCTACTCCTGATGCCGAAGAGTGGACTACCAGAGAAGGTCGCGGTCCTGCACGGGAATGCGAATTTGCATTTGTGGAAATTCGTGGCGAAACAGACGAAAATGTAAGTGTAGTGGAGAGTTTATCAGTTTCGTCTTCTGTTGTTTTCTAGATTTACCGGGGTAAATAAAGCTCACGTGACCGAATGAAGTGATATTTCAGATTAGGCTCGCGATATTAGAAATTAACAGCGTCGTCGCTGATTCTAAAATTCCTCGGTTGACTAGACATGTATGCGTTCCCTCGCACGTGCTGGGTTATGTCATCGGTGGGTTTTAATCGTAACCGTTTTCTCAAATTCTAAAAATAGTGAAAGCTCATTGCAACCTTGTATGGCGCTTGTAAGTTGGACTTTGTGAAAAGCTCAAAATCTTGGTACAAGCGTGACGCAGAAACTTGACCGTAATTTCTCGCTGAACGATCAAATATGGTAGTTTTTGTTCGTCTTGTCTAAACTGCCCACAGCTACACGAGAATAGTGACGCCGGTCAGCTCTGAAGACACCCAGTCTTTGTTAGAAGAGCCATCCTCAAAAATTATTGCAATTTTCTCCAGAGCATGCATATTACGTTTGATCAATAATACAACCTAACAACGTTTCTCACGGCATGAAGATCAGTTATTACGAAACAAAATCGCGAAAACCACATCCTATGGACGTCCGAGGGTATGTTGGGCGGGGACTTGGGATGGCATGGAAACAAGTGGAACTCGATGGGGCCAGATATCAGGCGACGCATTGAAATAATTCATGTTAAAGCGTTCGATTTTGGAGAATAGAAGACGATAATGGAATAGGATGGAAAGAGAAATGTTAATGGCATAGATGGAAAAGGCCAAAAAGAGTTCTTAGTGAAGCACGAAGCCAAGTGGAAGCGTACGTGACAGATGTACGGCAGAGAAGTTGAATGCGTCATGCCCCTTACGATTTTCAATTGTTTACGATAACAAACACAGTTTTTTGTTCTTCATTGTTATCGTGGATGATAGGCCTCGGTCAGCGACTGACTCATGGGTGAGGTAGAATCATGATTTTTTAGAGGACGATCCTTTCAAGTCCAAATTATCGCTAAGGAATAGGAATGTCAGGCAAATCGATGAAAATCTTTTTTTATCAATTGGCCGGTAAAGCGTGGCTGCACCATTAATTTTTAAACCAATTGAACATCCTTCACATGATATTTCCCGTAAAAAGTAAGCGGCAGTGCTTCGCCGTAATCGAAAATGTACCTAAAACTTCACGATGCCTTGTGTGTGATACTAGCCGTAAGCCACTATGAGTAAGGCGCCATACTTGAACACTTTGCTAGCATATTTATGGCGCATCCTCATATGACCGGATGGTAAGACGTATTTTCAGGAAAAGGTGGAGCTAATTTACGAGAAATCAAAAGGAACCACGGTGTTCGTGTGGAGGTGGTGATGTTCCTCAAGCACCAATCTCACGGAATTCATGGTTGAAACATACGAGGATCACGGAGCTAGCGGATTTGCTCCCTTCGCGTTTCGAAAAGTGCGCATCGAAGCGCAAAGCTTACTCTTCCACAAGCACTCCCATATTCCTGAAACCCAACAAACACCCTTTACAGCCTTGTTTTTAATTGTACTGCATTCCATATAGTGAAGTCGGGTCGAAATGTTTTGTTGTGCTCAAAGAGACAATGAAGATGTATTAAGTCAGTCGTAAAAATGAGAAGACTATGCTCCTTAAAGCAACAGTTCAGGAACGGTTTCGCGGGAAAAAACCACCAATAATGAAGTTGTAGATGAAAACCAGACGATTAATGTATGAAAAACTGGAAAAAAACGTCGGGGAGGGTCTTAGACAGGTACTCTCCCTCTGCCGCTCAGCAATGGATAAAGACGCACGTTGGACGAGTTGTCTGAACGTGCCCGCTGTAAACGCGCTCCATTTTTCAATCAATTTTCCCTGTGGTCCCAAAACGAGCACGATTGCCGACGCGTCCAATGACGGCCGGCAAGGGGGCGGGATTGGGGAAATCCCCAAGAACACCCATGTTTGAGGGACTTTCCACCCTGTTTTTGAGTTTCTGAGGTAAGTTCGTTTATTATTTCCACTGCATATGTTCTTCACTAGGGCTCGTGTATCCCTCAGTAGTAGTGGCATTGAAATTTTCGGACCCTCCCTGAACTGTTGCTTTAAGCCGAAAGCAAAACTCCCAGCGGCGCTTGAGCGCAACGATGCGGAGTTGAGCTGATTATGTGCGATCCATTGAGGCGACTCATGCTTCAATTTAAGTGTGTACACTGGCGCGTGCGCACCGCCTTATATTCTCACGCAATGGCCTCCATTAATCTAAAAAAATCGCGGAAAATTCGCCTTGCGCCTCTAGTTTCTGAATCTGTATACCCCTTGATCCTCTGATTTCTATCTTTCTCATACATAGATTTCTCGACTACCAGGAATAGAGAGGACTCTTTTTCAGAAGCTTGACGGAATCCCTCTCTCTTGTTCGTCATTGACCATCCCTTTCGCACTTCAATTCATACTCTAGTCAAATTATCACCCTGCTTTGATCGTGGGATGTGTCTCCAATAAGTTGCACATACTTAAACATACGAATCTTACTTTGTTGAAGATTGGTCCGGAAACTGGCTCTCACACGCGGAAAATATCGATCACAGGCAGTGAAAAATCAATCACCCTTGCAGAGGTGAGATTTCTTTTTATTTATGTTACTTTGTTGAAGATTGGGCCTGAAACTTATTTATTCGTGCGTGCAGTAAACGCACCGAGCAAGTTGTATAGACATTACCCGAAGATAATATGGTTATTCAAGAGGACGGTAGCCGAATCAGAAAATCGGTAAAAGATAAAAAAACAAGTACGATCTTCCTCTTCCCTTTCCTGCATTCATGGATAGTACCAGCAAACCAAAAGCCTTCAGGTACAAAGATTCGTAGGAAAGCCCGGAAAGTCGAAGCCTAGTTGATAACGATGGTAAATGTCAGTCAGGTCCAATCAGGTAAAGACACAGCGATTTCCGGCCGATTGATAGCAGCACTAGCCTGCAACTTCGCTTTTGTCACATACTTCGTTATTTCGCCATAAAAAATGATGTTAGCATGTGAAACATGATGCTGCAATGGAACTGAAAATTAACATCCTTGCTTGTATAGTCAATAGGCACGATCCACAATGATATGGGAAAGTACCTGACAGACCTGTGCGATAGTGTCTGTTTTCTCCCTTTCATCCAAGGTGAACCAAAGTTCATTCCATCGTCGAGGAGTTATTGACAATGAAGGCGGGGTGGGGGTCATATTTCTCCTGAAGAGACGGGAGGCCGTGTTGGATGTCAAAATTTCTTGATGACTCTTCTGGACTGCCTTTGCGCCGTCAACACTTTACAACTGTCTGCTATAACTCACTGAAGCCTTGGCTCTGACTGAAGTGAAGATCCCATTGAATTCTTGCTCCATGCCTACTCTACGGACACATAAGGTCTTACTGTTTCAGGATGGGGTTTTACAAAATATCAAAATTCAATCGCTGAAGGATCATCTTCATGTAGGGGTCATTGTCCTAATACAGACATCACGACACCTTCACCAAACTCAAACCTAATTTTGAGGAGCTCACCGATTGAGGTGGTTGACGCTGTGATCAAGCACAACGTCGTTCCCGTAATCGAGTCACTTAATAATTGCTATTTGTATGTGTAGAAAAGTCTTTGAAACCTTGTTTCGTCCTCGTGCCTAGTTGCAGAGGGATAAAATGAATGTCGTGTTCAGATTCACGACCATCCGTGAGCCCTGTCGATCATTGAGAACAATTTTGGCTATCTTGGGATAGCAATATAGGTGAAACTCCAGTTCGGGGGGCCTTGCCTCCATTGCTATCTTATCCGTAGTACTAGAGAGCAGTTCTTTGGGCTATCGAACACTACGGATAAGATAATAAGTGAACGACTCATTTCGAGCGTACTTTTGATAAGGACCGGTGGATGTCCTACATTCCACACTACCTGCCCACATCCCATCCACTTTTCTGCACAGGTGATCCACCCTGGAGCTCCTCCACCCTTAGCCTAGGCAGAGGTGTCCATTCTCCTGGTCCAGGACCGTTCCCTTGGACCATGGCAGGCGGAAATGTGAAAGCATCTCAGGGTTTCTTTTACACCGATACTTATCAGAAGTACTTTTTGAGTCGATTACGTCCAATTAGTGCTCGCATCCTTATCTTGAGTTTGGAGAAACGATAAACTGCCCCCTCCCTTCCAAACTGGAGTTTCACGCAATTTTAATGTATGTAGAACTTCCAAAACGGCTTTCTCTGTTAGGCACGGATCAATCAACTCATGAGTCATCATTACTCGGATAGTAACGCCGATGCTGCTGAAGAATATGAAAAGGTGAGTTTCCAGGTTCTTCAAAAACCAGCTCCTGCTTGAGTCTTTGAAAATCAGCTCCTTTCTTATAGATGGTACCACTTTCAAAGGCCAAAATGCACGTTAGGAACCGCTACGAATTATAACATGAACGTATTACGCCACCTCGCAGGTGTCTGTGCTCACTTCCTGCTCTTAGGATGTCTTCTGTCCTAATCTCTCGTTCTTCGCATTGGGTGCTAGTGTATCGTCATCGCGGGCCTGCTGTCCTTGTGGTCTCTTTTACAAAGGAAGGGGCTTATTTTGTGTTCTCGATAATTTTTTTCCTCTCTTCTTCGGTGATGATTCAACTTGCATATCATTTACTGTATCCAATAAGCACACCGGCTTGATCGTGGATTGTGCCTTTAAGTTTGCGCGGCTGTGGATGGTGTCATTGAAATATTCGCCAGGATCACCAATCCTTTTCGCTTATGGTTTCTCTGTAGCTAATGCTCAAATAAGCATAAAAGGATAAAGCATTTGCCGTTGATCAATCCCTTCTTCTGGGATGCGGCACGCATTCTACTTCCATTTGTACATTCGTAGTGGCGTTTGAATGCGATGTTGCCTATACAATGACTTGCGGGGGCCAGGCCGATGTCAACATATTTTTATGGGCCTCTCGGACATTCTGTACATTAACTGACCGGGAGTGATGGAAGGCTCGGTTAGCCCGGGCTAAGCACGACCCAGGATTCGATCGCCGGACCTTGCGCGTCAAATTAAAAACCCTACAATGAGTTAGCATTCTTATAGAGTAGCATTGGTGTTTTTCAGCAACTCTTGGAGATTCAACGTATTCAAGAACAACTTGAAGATGCTGAAGAGGAATGGTAGTGTCTTGCGACAACTTGTTCACCAAGCAACCTAAGCTCTGTTGTCGTTCCTTCAGTGTATTCCTTCTATTGTTTTTGTTTTTTCGTTGTTGTATTTATTTTTGTTCAGTTGATGTTCATTAATAATTGAATGTTGTATAGCTCTCAATAGGTCACCAGTGTCCACCAAGCATTAAGTGTTTTTAAATAGTAAAAATATCGAGACAATGAAAAACTGAAATTTTTCTTTATTATGTTTTTAAAAGTAATTTGTAGCATTTCTTTGAGTATTTTTTGAAAATATTTACAATTTGCGAAATACATGGTGAAAATCGTCGCTATTTCTTGTGATTATCAGTGCAATCGACGAGAGCAGCTTCCTTCATGATCCTTTCGACTCGTGAATTCAGTGAAATCAATGAAGCCGTCTCCGTTAAGGTCCATATCTCGCATTAGACAGTCTACCTTCTCCTTCAGAGAGTCTTCATTCTCCACTGGTTTTCCAGGACCTGAAAGCGGTCCTTTGTCTTCCAAACATAGTGGAACCTTCGGGTAAAGGCAGTGGGTACAGTAAAGAGCGTTCGACCTAGTAAGTACCGTGCTACTTAGTGGTTGGGGGGGAGGCAGTGAGCGGCTCAGCGCTCTGTTCGTTTGCTCCTCTAGGCTTGGTCGTGGCAGGTCCATTTCGTAGCCACGCTTGCAGTCTCAAAATACGCCATCGGCGACTAAGCTTGGAGACAGTACGAACAGAGCGCGCGGGCCGCATGTCCCCCAAACCCCACTTTAGCACGTAAGCACTGCCCTTGTGTAGTGGGTAGCCAAGGTAGCAAGGAGGCTAGCTCAGTGAATGGTGGAGTAGTCGCGAGCAGTGTACACCTTGACGACAGCGCGGCAACTAGGTTTGCCGCGTTTTGCACGCCGCAATGGACATTGTGGCAACTATAGTTGCCACACCCTTTACATTCAGTTTTTTCTTGAACGCGCCATTTCTTCCCAGGTTTTTTGTGTTCATTTTTTAGGCCATACCACAACATAACCAAGAACCACGCGGCTTATAGAATGACCAAATATTCTTTAGTTTGGCAGAGGTTTTTCGGACCGGACGAAAATATCCGTTCAGTTCATTCCTCATTTTCTCTTCATTAACACGAACATGTAGATAAAAAAGAATATTAGAAGTGAGTACAAAGCTACTCGTGTGGCAAGATATGTGTTTTTACCGAAACAACCACGTCCAAAATAATTTTGAAATCACTAAAGCAAAAGTAAGTGAAACTTGCCTTTTCAATGCTGTAACACATCATTCGACCGCACTTTCACATGTGTACCTTCCAATAAGTTTGACACACCGAATATCAGTGAAAACATTTTGTCGCATCGAAGTATTGCGTATTTAAAGCTCAAAATCCACAGATTTGTTGTGAGGCGGCGGCGCTCGCAGAACCGCTCTGGTCCCACGCGGCCAAAAATGCCAAAACGCGCGATGTCGTCAACGTGTTAAATTTAAACCTGAAACGCCATTCTCATCCGCCTTAATAGTTTCGATACCGCAATCTCGTTTGATTTTCATTCCGAAAGTGCGTTTCGTATCGAATAGCCGTATCTTGTGATCTTGCTGTGCCTTACTTTCTACCAAAAACCCCTGGTTTTATGCTGGTTAGAGGATGATTTCTCTATAATTTGGACAGAACCAACTAGAACAGTCTTCCCTACCTGTATGACTATGAGTGATAATCTTGAACAATTCGTTGCTATCAATCATGTTGTCCTTGTTCAGGTCATTCATCGAAAAATAGTGGTATCTAAAATGTGATTCTTTTTGTCGTGTAACCATTTTTGGTCTCACCAGGGGAGGCTTTCGACTTTCCAGAACTTTGAATGGAGACCTAGGTAAATCGATGCAGTCAAAAATGATGGTTACAAATATGGAGACGAAAACTCTACATGAACTTTCCAAACAGTTTGCTAGGGTCAATATTCATGAGGAACGCAGCGAAAAAGTAAGCTCTGGCGCTAAACTGGCACCAGGTGGCTTCGGCGACAAAAAAGAATGTCAAATAATAATAAAAATCAAGACACCTGCTTACCCATACAGGCAATATTTCATCGGGGCAACATCCAAGCAGCTTCAAAAAAAAGAGGTGGCGCTCTTGTCGTTGCGTGGAGGGGTGAGGTAGGCAGTGAGCCACTTATGGTTGGGGCCAAGTAGGTGATATTACGACTAATCCCAAGAGAGGGAAGAAAAGCCTGGAGGAACAGAGTGCTGAAACCCTAGTTGGCTCGCTCCCTCTCCCTCCTTACCAGGGTCAACCGTTACGTTGGACCGACATTGGACCGACGTTGGACCGATGTTGACCGCTCTCCGCGCCGGCATTCACACTCGCCTTGCCGCGAGCCGTCTGTGTCTCCGTGCGTACGTTCACTCTCGGCATTACTCTCACACGCTAGAGAGCCATGCGTTGGACTTTGTCCAACGGACTCCTGACCCCAACCCGCAACGACATGAGCGCCGATTCTTCTTCGATTTATCCAGTAATTTGCAAATGTGAATATCTGGCATACCTTAGATGTTCTTCCGA
>MU891292.1:0-13734 GCA_036418205.1 Ostertagia ostertagi
TGGAGTAATGTAGTCATTCTCGTAAACTGGGCACCTTATCAGGTAGGCCTAAAATTTGTCCTAATTCGTAATAAAAATCACAACAAACGATACGGCCGAATAGAGTAGAAGAGTAGCTTACGGATGATGACGGATAAATCGATAAGAAACAATGGGTCAGAGAAAAAAAATTCAGCTCAAAAACCGCAACGCGGCCAACCAGCAAGACTGAATTGAAGAGGAACGCGACAAGGCTTTTTCAACAACCTAATTAATGGAATGTTCAGCAGATGTCGTGACTAATGGAAAGTAGAGGATACATAATTGATCGATTTTTTAGGGGAAACATTAAGTTAGAGGAAGCTGTCGGTTACGCTAAATTTCAACAACCTGTACCACATTTCGCAGACCCCAAACTCAACATGTTTGCAGGGTATGTGGAAGTAAAACATATGCTGCTATATAGCAGAAAGACCCTTTCGAGTGATATATGACAATGGCATGACTTGATAATCTTGATGGCGTCTCCTAACCCTATCCTGTGCTCAAAATGATTCCACGATAAGGTCGAATGTCAAAGAAGCGAAAATTCACCTTGTGGGAAAACAGGCGGATCCCTAGAGGTGCGGACCGACACGCAATTCACAGTGAAGGATATATCCCCGGCGATCTAGCAGTGCCCATCCGAGGCGCTATCGGCGCACTATCGACGCGGTACGCAAGTACCGTCCAGGACCGATAAAAAGGAATAAATGCTGTAGAGAATACCATTCAAAACTCATCCAGCTTATCACCAACAATGGCCTCCTCTTTTCAAATACACATCACATCACATCTCAACACTCCCTCTCATCTGAGCCTTCTTGAATAGGCAGTGATTACAATGGACGTTGGCAGTCTGTCCTCAGCCTCTTGAGAGTGAGGGAAAGGGGGAGTGAGGGTGTGGTCTGACCGTCGACGTGCCTTACCATCAATGAGGTTGCCAAATCAAAACCCGCCAACCACACTTTAAATCACTGCCTTCAAAATGAGAGGTCGCTACGGCTGCAGCAGCCCGTCATTCAGCTTTCCAACTTGCCCGAATTTCATGGGATCGTGCGAAAGTTAACGCTCACCTCACCCTGTACGAGGATGGGGGCTGGTTTTACTTTCAGGTTGTCCCATAATTCCCCTGATATTTTTTTTCAAACGGAAAAATTTCTGCCAAAATCCCAGTAATTGAAAGAATTTGAAGACTGCAATGCACCGTAAGCGAAAGCAGTACCCCTGACAGAATTGTGTGTCAATTAAGTTCTATCAAGCCATATCGCATTGATTTTTTGCGCTGTCAAGCGATATAACAGTGACGTAGACAATAAAATAGGACTATCATATTGCTAGGAGGAACCAAACCAACCACGGGAACTGGGTGGTGAAGGTCCTGGCGATGAAACCGTTTTCTTGTTCCGTTGCCGCGATTTCTCTTGCACTACCATGTTCTCTTGTTCATCTTTCGCAGTCTTTCGATCTCTCCTGCTGCGAGTAAGGCCAGCATCGCTCTGCAAACAGGAACGTTCTCAAAAGAAGTGAAAGCTCAGCAGCTATCTGAATTCTTGAAATTAGGCCTGCAGCGCTTGTTCTATTTGAAGACCTTACAGATAATAGTCAGAAATGATTATTTGAATTTCTCACAAGTTTCTGCAATTTCTGCGGCAAGAAGTTCATCTGTGACCTTCAAAAGCGAAGCTCAAGAAGAGATGTGTAATTGGATTCGACCAATTATATAACCAAATCCACCAATAAACGCCGACTTTTAATAACTCGCAAGGTTGGGACCGGATCCAACCCTGATGACATAAGTGTGGTCACATCGATTATCGGCCTTGAGGCTTGCGTTATAATAAGTGCTACGCATTTTTTGAAGGGGATGAGGCGATGAATTAGTGCACACCGCCTGCCATTTCAGAAGTAGTTGTGGCTTTGTGAGAGCAGCGACACGATTTTATAAAGACTAGAATTACTACCTTGCTCTTTGGAGAAGAGACAGCGTCCCCGTGATCCTTATCCTTCTCATCGTGGAGGTTCCTTTTGCGATTAGTAGTAGTTGGACTATGAACCTGCAAAAAGTTGCACCGTATTCTTCTTCCCGAAAGAAATGAGAGTTTCACACTTCTCCTTTCAATCGCTATCACTTATTGAGGTTTCAAAAACTTCCTAGAAAGATCGCTTCCTACATGTAGTATTTACACTTTTTTCCCACGCTACTATATGTGCCCTAAAGGCAAGTACGATAAATTGATCCCCTGCGGGAATGCAGCTGTTGAAAGGTGAAGCAGTGCCGAAAAAAAAATTAGAGAAAGGACCTAGAATCTTCAAAACGAAACTTTGCTTCCCCGCTGAGCTCCGCGTTAGACGAACCTCATGGGTACTGACGACGTCATCAAAATAACGCTCTGCTCTGCTCCTCTGTCGAGGATTTATTAGCTGGGATAGTCAGTCGAAGGGAGGGCAGAGGTACGAAGGCATCCAGACAGACGGCTTAAGCCTTGTTACCTCGTTACGCACACCTTTTCGCCATGAAAGCGCCACCTCTTGTTCCCTAATGGTTGGAGGCGCACTCTGGCGCATTCATGACCACAGGGAACACCGGTATCGACGTAAGAAGGCTTACCCGTCTCTCCGTACTCTTTCGGGCCTTGGCTCGCCTCTAGTGGCTGCTGGTTCCGGGCCATTGTGGTTAGCGCTTTCAGCAGAGGCAGAGCAGAGCACTCTTGTTGGTGACGTCAGCACCTTTGAGACTCGTCTAGCGCAGTGATCGAAGGGGTAACAAGAGTAACAGACCCGTTTGCGGGTCTTATTCCGTTGCTCTTGGTTTTTATGTTCTACGGAATCTTTAAGACGCTGCTGTGATGCTGATGTTGCGTGATGCGATGTGGCATGCAATAACAACATGCTTAACGCACCACTTCAAGGGAACATTGAAGTTCATCAGTTACACTTCATCTAACGTCAAAAAGAGACTGCAAGGATGTTCGATCTATTCGAGAGAGCTCTATTGCGAAGAGTTGTAAAAGAGGACTAGGCATTCAGCGCTGATGAATTCCTTTACGGATGCGCTATGCTTTCTGCCTCCATTGAAAATATGGATTAGCATTTGAATGTGACTCGGCTTCTACAGTGAGGCGGGCCAGTCGACATAGAATTCTTCAATCCTTCCAGAGGAGTTTGGTACCAATGAACCAATTTGGAAGAATGGAAGTCTGATACCGAGGTCTGATGAACAGCTGGCAACATTCACAACTTGCCACAAAACCACTTCCGCGCGTCCAGCCACGATCGACAGGAAATTATTATTGCCTACAGTAATGACCAGGTTGGTGGCAACTGTGATCGAGCAACAGCAGAAATGTGCTGTTAGTAGCAGAAGTGGTCTAAGGTGGCTAAGAACATCTGGTTACAGTTGCTGAGAGTTTCTGGATCAAACGCGAGCTGTATGCGCACTCTCGCGAAGCTCTACTCCCTTTTAGTACCTTTGTGCAATATGTGCACAAATGAGAACATAGGAATGGTTTGATGACAAGACGCAATTGACTTAAACTTTCCCAATCGAATCATGTGGTCTTAAGAAATCAACTGCGGTTTTTACGCAAATAATACGAAAAGATAAGAGTAAAGATCAAATTTTAGACTTCGAGATCGGAACGTGTCTTATTCGGATTCGACATCAGCACAGTCGACTATTTAGAGCCTTGAGAACAGACGGATGTCCTTAAGCTTCTAACACTTCTTTACGTTAACCCCTTTAGTGATCCCTTACTACCTCTAATGAACATGCGGGGATCGTCGAGATACTCTTGCAGAAATGGTCAACTAGTGAAGAGCACGGCTTATGCTATGCATAAAGAAATAACTTAGAAAAAACTCACACTACTATCCGGTGATGAAATGGCTTCACGATGCGCGTCTTTTTCAGCGTCTGCGTTTTTCTTTCGTGTTGTCACAGGGCTTGCCTATATTATGACATTACAACAATTTGAGAAATCAATGACTCAACAAAAAAGGGTTCTATATTTAAAGAAAACGTCAACGAACTAACAATGCTTTTCGGTGAAGAAACGGAATCGCCGCGATTTCGAGCTTTGCTGGCGTTTACACGAGGACTGTGAAGTTTCCTGAGAAGTGCTTATGAGAACGAACAATAAGCACCTTATAAAAGAGAAAAAAGTAAAAGTTGCAGCAAATGCGATTGTAAAACCCTAGAAAAGGAATTACTTTGTTTTCTTGGAGCCGGCCTTCGTTTTTGACAACGTGACATTGGTTGTGTTAAGCAAACGTCGTTTCAACTCTGTAGGCGGTTTACCATTTCTCTCCTTCTCATCCTCGATCAATTCATGAGGAGCACAAACCTTGAAAGCTCAATTAAACGTTCACTTGACAAAGTGCAGAATTCAGATCCAATATCTAAACAAACTGGACGACCTCCAAAACACAGCATGACCTCACCGTTCCCGCATGTTCGGAATTTTTGTCGCGAACGAAAAATCGGCTAGACAAAAGTGGCTTGCGTGGTTCATGTCGTATAGTGACCTTTCCTCTATAGGTCAACATCAGCATGCCCAAATCGGCCAATGCCCACATCTTCTGAAGAGAACAAGCACTTCCTTCGACTAATGCCTCTATATTTATGCAGAGATTCACACACTACAAACCTTGCTTTGTCCAACGACCTCAGCCTGACCTATCTCGCCATTTTTGCGTCTCTTCTCATGGTGTGCATCATTTGATTCTTTCACGTCTTGCAACATTCGATAGATGAATTCGAAATCTGTGCTCTCCTTTTTGGACATGAATGGTTCCATTACGAACCATAAACATCTAAATACGGCTTGTTAATATCACAGTTGCTATCCAGTTTCGTTGCTAAAACGAATTCTTGACTAAAGAGGGAAGAAGTAGGTAAAATGGGAAGAAACATTCTAGATAAAAACTTACTCTTGCAAAATGGCCAGATTTCTCAAATCTGTATGACCAGTAAGCATTGGCTGCTGGGCGAGAAGCCATATAGAGTACGCGATAGCATATTCCGGTTGATGGTATGGTAGATACACTGAAAAATTAAGAAACATCTTTTCACTATACCGCCATTCACTTCATATGTAGAGCAAAATTCCAGGAGCTACTGAAAATTTGCTCGACCATTGAATGATTGATTAACATATTCAGGGGTGACAGGTGGTGTTTTGGCTTTTTGGTCGCATGGAACGGGCGCGATTCTGCGAGCGCCGCCGTCTCACCTCATGTCGGTGGACGTTGATTAGGAGTTGTCAGCTATAGTCGCCGAAGTATGAACAAAGTTGCTGGAGTTACTTGAGACCGAACTTCGAGACGCATAGAGATCACCAACATGCAAGAGACATGATACATCTATCGAACTTTTTTTCTTCGTCAATTAGTTTTTTTTTTCTTTGGAAATAAGAATATGTTAGAAGACTAAATCATGGAAAACTTGTGAATGCTAGTTGTTATGGCTTTATTCCACACGACTCCCAAATTCGTTGAAATCTATATTTAAGGTTCTATTCCGCTCCCGGATCAGGGATATGGCGCTGGCAACAAAAACGAATGTATTCATGATCAGGTCGCTGAAAACGCTGTTGCACGAATTTCTAAGCGTTGCGGGTGGACAAAACTGCCCGCACGGGTGGCAAACTGCCGCATTTACGGGCTGGAGGCTAAGTGGTGATACACAAATTTTGTGAGAAATTCGTAGACTACTGAGAAGTTCATCAGCAATCAAGAGGGCATCCCCACCCACAAGGCTAATCTTACGTTTCAATGTCAGAGTGAAAATCTCCATTTTCCACGAGAATTGTCTTCAGGATATGTTTTGATTCTTGGTAAGTATCTCATCTACAGGCGAAATCACTGGGACGTTCCTGCATGTGATAGACTCCGCATAATCAAAATTCATAGCAAAAATCAAAATAAAGTTGCAACAAGAAAAGCGCATGACTAACTACTTCCCAATAATGAAGCAAAAAAAACGCGGAAATGGATCGGATCCCTGATGTTGATTCCGTAAATCTGCTACTTCAACCTAACCAGGCTACAATACCACATGTGACATGAAAAAAGGTTCCGTGACTTCGCTCCCATCCTCCCTTAATAAAAATAAAAAATAGGTTCGCATCAAGCACTCATTAAAAAGTGAACGCCTCGTCCCAAACGGCCCACTATTGTTAACTACTGTTGCAGCAAGTAATAACTAACTACTGTTACAGCAAGTAATGGTGAATACCACCATTACTTGCTGTAACAGTGGGTTATTTTTGAAAATCAAAAATGGATTAATTCAAGTTGGGACGGATTAGAGAATAGGATACAAAAGCTATGAGTCAATATAAAGAAAGTACACTCCAATAAAATTCAATCACAATGAGCGCACCAAAACTCGTAAATCAATCCACTGAGGGGGAAAACGCGCCTTACAGCCACATGCTGTCTTCCAGCCACTGTCGAAAACCGACCTCTACTGCCCCTACTCACTAGCAGCTTCTCCTTTCTGATCGCGATTTCTCTACTCCGCTTTCCAGAAAATTCGCCGTGTTTCGAGGACTGTGATAAGGAAGAGCGATTCATCACGGTAAGAGTGGTTCAGGTCTGACAGACAGCTACGGCTGCCCGCAGAAAATATGGTGCACATTGAGTAGATCGTGATACACAGAGCTTGTGCCTATCCCACTCTATCATATCATTCGTCGCTGAGTAAAGTGGGCAAATAGGCTAGAACAAAAGCAAAGTATAACAAACTGACTAGGGGAGAATCCTGCAGATTGAATGAGGCGTCGTCTCCTGTTCACGGCCGAAGTGAGAAATGCGCGGCACTGTTCACGATACCTTAACTTACTTAATATATTTGAATGATACAAAACGAGGAGCGTGTTATGTTGGAAATGAGACAAAAAACGAACGACTTGACGGTCGATTCCTCCTCATCGGTAGTAATGGTTAATAAATCAACCAGCGAGAAGAGTGCCAAGTATTCAACAGTGAGCCTTAAAAAGGGGAAATATTACGTGGATGCCGCAGTCACATAGTAAGGAAGCGGTCATAGCTTGCGATCGCGATCTTGCGTGCAGTATACACGCGCGATTTTGTGATCGCACAACCTAAAGACCGTTATCTGGATCCTCATTTACACCAATTCGGACTTCGAATCGAAGTGCAAAACGGTTGCAAGCTATAACCGCGGCTTAACGCACTTACCTGTTCCTCATTATTCCTTTGTTCAAACGTTTAACGAAATAGGAGCGAACACAGTCGGCGCTATCCTATAAACAGTGATTCTTTTTCAGAAGCATACATAAGCAGGGAACAAAGTTCTCACTTACAATGATTAGGCTAGCAAGAGTAGTGAACATCTCGACATCAATCATCTGCGAATATTTTTGGATATAGCACAACTTCAGCAGCGAGGCTCCAGCGACAGCACGTAGCCAAGCCTTTTCGACTTTCCTGGAATGTGCGACGAAAATTGAACGACCAAGAAAAACACATGAAAATGAGAATTCCCACGAATCACAATGCGTTTGGTAGTCAACTGTTGTTGCATGTAATAGGTCATCCCACCATGGTATCTCAAGCCGTGAAAGTATGGTTGATTTAGGAAACGAAGTTAAGGAGTCCTTCAGTGTTAAATTTAGAGTTTTCGGCTTGCCGAATAACTATATTATCCACTAATTAACTCATGGGGAGAAAGGAGTGGCCAATCTGAGAGAGATTTGCTGCGAAATTCGTTAGCGTAGCAACATCGACTGCACTTATTATCTCTACTCCATCTACGCTCATGAACTATTGCCTAGATAAATGTGATTCAGATCATTCGATTCAAACACACTGAAAACAGCGCATCACGGCTTTGCGTGTGAGGCAGGGGCTATTTTGCGACCGTGGCTGCCTCGCCTTACATCATGGTCTTCGAGTGATGAATAACAAGGTATGAAAGGCACAAAATAATTAATTTCAAAAGTTTCATAATTTCAAATATGATCAGTGCGTATAGGGATAAAATAGTGGAATTCCGGTCAAGTGGATGTGCAGTAGCAATGATAAAAGCAAAAATTATTGACTGCTGCTGAAGTGTACACCGACAGCATTTTTGTCTCGATCGTTTTAATAAAAACTTACCCTCCGCTATCCAAAGTTTTCCATTTTCATCTACTACTTTTTGCACATGGGAGTGTGAAAGGTGTGCCCTAGAGAATGAATAGAGTGTGAAAGGTGTGCCCTAGAGAATGAATAGAAAGTTGAGGACAATGGCGGACACGAAAAAAAGAATTATATGGGTGCAGGACACGCACGACCGGCGCTATTCCATGTGGCCCGCGAGGTGCGAGGGACGTTTGTCCCGCGCTGTCACCAAAGCGCTGATTTCTTAACTGAAACGCGCCACGCATTCGACAAATATTCAAAACTAAAAAGGCTTTCGAATGAACGAGGGGTCTGGGCTATGAACTGTATGGTCACCTGGACCACAAACCAGGCGGCCTGATCTGGCGCTAATTGATCGACCCTGGACGAATAGGAAAATACCTTGGGCCGTGCAGTAGCGGGAGTGGTCAATTCATAACCACCATAATGCGAAGCGGGGATATTTGGAAAAGTTTCACTCACAAGCAAAGATCAAAATAAAAGCTACTAGCCACAAAAGCGAAAGCCCACGATGTTTCGTTGTCAGAGATGCCTGGAGTTAGTCGGAAGACCTACTGGAAAAATGATGCGGCGTCATATTCCCACTCGATTACGGCACAGGAAGCAAACTCTTTCTCCGATTCCTGACTCGCCGCCATTACTGCGTTTGTGCATATCATTTCCAAATGCCTTCAAAGTAGCTTCCAGTCTACTCTTTTAAATTACATCGCTGCCCTCATATTTTCAAAGGAATCGATTGCATAATTTGATTCTCTGAACACACGCAACTGAAAAATTATAACAACTAACGCAAGAAGTTTGTTTATGTAACATGCTGTGGAAAAGAAAAAAAATGTGGAACGAAGGAAGGGCGACATGTAAAAAATAAGAAGATAATTGTACTTACGAAATATTTTTGTCTTTATCATGCAAATCACCAGCAGCTTGAATGAATGCCCCAAACATTTTAAATGTTTTCAAAGCCAACGGATCATCTTCAACTTCACCACTACACGTGAACAGATACCGAGCCAGTAATTTCATACCGTATACCTGCAATAATCCATGTAATTACTCCATAGGCAGCTTTCAGACTTTGTGAAGCTATGGCTTCGCTATCTAATTCACGGATTCGTTGCAATTCGAGAGGAACGAGCGATGGCCAGCGTTTCGAAAAATGCACCAGCAAATTTATGCTTATTCGCTGGCTCGCTCGTACCTCTCGAACTGCTAGCGAATCCATGGATTCGCAAAGTTTGACACATGGCATAATCTTATGCTGTTACAAGTCTACACAGCACTACAAATTGGGAAAATGACAATATCCAACCTTTGGGAGACAGAACCTAGACACTGGTTGCTCCTCCAATGGGACCTGCAGGTCGTCTGCTGGAGAATCTTCTACTTCTTCCGATAGAGGACTCAGAATGAGCTATAAAAAAGAAATTGTCTCCACGGCATCAGAAATCGAAGAAACTACTCACCCCGGGAACGACAAACTCAGCAATGAGAGTCTTCACTCGAGTACCAAATTCTCTAGGCAAATTACGGTGAAATTCGGAGATCACTTGTAGCGCATTTATGCATGCGCTTGGGTTGTCCATGGACACTCGCTCCTCGATTTCCTAAACAAATGATTAAAAGGCAAGATTCGGGATAAAATAGGTGTGGAAAAGCGTTCAGTTATGAAGCTATAGGTGGGAGGTGGTCTGTAAAAGAGAAGGAAAGCAAACGAAACCACCGATTACGCCCCGTACAGAGACCTCTATTTCAGCCACCTTGGGATAGAGAAGAGGCGAATTGGACGAGTTTCACGAACCTAACTCTAGTTGCTCCAGTGCCAATAACATTGGATCGCGCTGGGACCGCTGCCTCAAATGCGCCCGCGCTTTTCAAGCAGCGCCACGTGGCAACCGACAGCGGAGGGTGGGGCTTGCGGACGAAGGTGTGAGTTGCGGGTTGGACGAGCTCCTTGCGCCTTTGTCGCGTACTTTCAAGCCGCAAAAGGGGCCCGACATCAACACTTGTCCACCTGCCTACTACCCCTGGATGGAACAGGCGAGCCCGCCTGATCGCGGAGCGTGCCTTTAACCACTAGGAATGACTTGTTTTGTTTGTTAACTGCTGTTTTAACGCCGCAGTTCGCGTTGCGAATGTTTCACAAGAATGCTGGGTTGTGAACAAAACTTTCGCCCCAGGCGGGACTAGAACCAAAGCGAGAGGTGCGGGTTCTAGTCCCGCCTGGGGCGAAAGTTTTGTTCACAACCCAGCATTCTTGTGAAAGCCTAAGGAATTAGGCTTTCGTCTCACGTTGGCAAGCGTGGTGTTGTGTTTTATCCTTGAACAGGGGAATTCGAGAGTTGTGTGACGATGCAGTATGTTGTGTGATGTCCTATTCCACAAGGCCTAAGCAGTGCTCAGTTCTTGGACACATGGCAGTGGTGTTCGTATGCGTGACGTACAAGAAGGTACTCAATTGGATAAAGGATTGCTATCATTGCTCTAGGATAGTATGTTTTGGTGTAAGCGTGAGTGTGGAGTTTCCTCTCTCTGCGCACAATAATGTTCGACATGCCACTGTGTCCGTCGTCTTAACTGCGGTTGTGCGTTGCCATAGGTATCCGTCAGGTCGTCTATATTGGTCGTATTATCTCACGAGAGCTCTATTCGTTGGTGTTAGGAGTTTTGAACGTATTCTCTCGAGAATGATATTACTATATGGAACACAGACCTCCGCCTGTACGACAATTCACTGCATATGGCATAGTGAGAAACAGTGGGCGCGATTTATAGTCGGCGCGAAATGTGCGAAATAGTTGGATTCGAATTACGAGAGACGGGGTTGAAGCAAGAAAACAGACAGGACAGGGGATAAGAGCATAACTAAATCAAAAATCGAACTACTCAGATATTGTGTTCAAAGCTAAGAACTGATATCGACGAGGCCCAGATCATTAAGACTAAGCGTCCTATTGGAGGCCAAGAGTTCGTTTAGAATAAAGAGAATTGAAATATTAACGAACGGATTAGCAAAACAGATGCACTGCAAGGTACTCCGCTCTCAGAGATGACGAGCGTGCGTTGTTATTATCCGCTTTACGTGACTCTCAGTTTACTATCGGAAGGCGGCCGCAGCTATTTTTCTCTGATCTACTAAGAAGCGATATCTAGAATTGATTGCGATTGTTTTAATCTAACTGCTTGTGCGCAATTTAGTAGAATTATTTCTTTTCAGATTCTTGATGGAAGTTGCGGAAAGAGAAGACCTCGTGTCTGAACTATCTGAGAACAATTAACAATTCTTCGCGAGTCGAAACGATCTTGTGATCTTAAGGCCTTACTATGGATACGCGATGTTCTGAACTTAAGATAGGTATAATATCTTGGTCGTGATTGAGAATGGTACTAGGCTGCTATACGTCGTTAGGATGCCGGGTACTCTATTGTAAATTGTATGTGCTCGCACTGTTGGACGTAAAGTTGTCTATGTAGAACGTGTATGTCACGATAGTGAGTGAATTAAGATACACTTCGCAAAGAAGATAGTGAAGAACAAAGCTTCAGTAGTACCTTATGGCGGATAATACTGCATGGTTTTGAGAATCAGGTTAAGTCAAAATTATCTTTTCGCCAGTTTTTGTGATCATTGCCTTGCCAAAATACATTTGCGCTGCTCTCGTGTGCACACCTCCGATGACTACTGAAGCCGTCCGCTTCTCGGCATTTTAACCAGTGCTGAGCTCACGAATCGCTCCTCAGATACTCAACGAGAGAGGAGCCCGTCCGAATGGGCAGAGCGCTGGAGAATCTGACAAAAAAAATAAAAGGGTTTTCCGACACTAGATCCTATGTCCGTGAGGGTGCACTACAGCTAGAAAACGCTAAGGCTGGTGTCAGAGTCGTCGCGATTTGCGCGATTTGCGCGATTTTCGCGAAACCTGCGATGGATCACAGGAGTTGGAAGTGCCCGATGAATACTGCGAGGTGTTGTTTAATCCTGCTGCGAATTCTGCTTGGCAGTAAAGATTGGAAGACGAATGTTTGTGGTTCTACTTGTTTCATGTTCAATGTCTATTAGTTCATTGAAATGCTCTTGAATCGTCTCCTATTTTTTTCTTTTTTTTTTCATGGGCGCACGAGCGTTTGCAAATACGCGTAAGAGCCGTTGGGAGTGAGTTGTACTTCTGGTAATATTGTTTGTGAGCCATGCGTGCACTGCCGTTTTGTCTATTTTGATATTTTTTCAGGAATCAAACCAAACCAATCACAAAAATTGCAAGTGCCCCATTTGAACAATTGAAACACTGGATATGAAACAAGTGGAATCATGAGCAGTCTCCATTAAACCATAACCATCAAGCAGAAGTGACGGCGGGATTGGAGAACACCTTGCAGTATGGATGGGGCACTTGTGATTTCCGTGACCCGTCGCGCAAATCGCGAAAATCGCGAAAATCGCGAAAATCGCGCAAAGGATCGCGGACTCTGACACCAGCCTAAGCGAGTCAACGGAGCTCCAGGTGTTTCTTGAAGCCAGCTCAGCTCATATGCGAGTTGACGTGGGCTTGCAGAAGGTAAGCGGTGTTTTCAGAGTGGCAGTCCGCACCGTACAATCCATGAAGTTTTGAATATCGATGAGGAATGATCGCTTATTTCGTTTAGTCGCTGTATTTTCAGGTAAAGCACAAAAAGGAAAGCAGCGATACGGCGATGATATACTGCGTGAAAACCTTTCCAAATTCAGCTCACCCCTTGAGACTACACCATAACGCCAGAAATCCAAATACCCGAGGTAATCTCAACAGAAAATTTCATGCGACACTACAAAAAATTAAGGGCGACTTACAGAAATAGCAGTGTTGCACCATTCCTGCTCTTTTACTTTGAAACTTGACTGGAGGGTGATATGGTACAGCACTTGAAGCCCAATCTCCACTGTAACAGAAATTAGAACCGTATAGAATGGAAGCAGGAGTTGGGAAAAAATGATTCGGTTACTTCTACAACTTACCTGCCTTTGGAGAATCGGAGGCAATTATCTTCAACAGACTGTGTATTGAATCGCTTCTTGAAAAAATATGAGGGAAGGCTTCTCCCCAGATCTAAATGAAAACATTTAACCGCTCGAATGAGTTAGTAATTGAACTAATGATCTTGCTGTAACCTTTAACAAGCGCAGCACACTTGGAAGTTTAGGAGGCAGCCTCGATGTTGTCACAGTCAGCATCACACTTCACACGCAGCACAACTCGTAGAAACTCCTGCAATGTGAACGAAAATGGACAATTCCACAACTCATGAATAATCAAACAGGACAGAGAATGTTCCCATCAGGTTCCATGGATTTAATCTCTTCCTGAATCCTATCATAATCGTAAAAATGTGGAACTTGCATTTACTGGCGAAATTTTTCTCCCGAAAGTATAACCTAATGTGTCCACATTACCTTAAGGAATAGCCGGAAAATGACCATTAACCCATGTCGAGTGTCCACTTCAAACAGATACGTAGTGTTAGAGGCCACCACCTCATCCGCACACGTACCAGGGGTCGAATCCCTGATCGAACCTAGCCCAAAGCAAGCAA
>MU891296.1:0-17451 GCA_036418205.1 Ostertagia ostertagi
GCCGATCACATACTGCAAAGATAATTCGCTACGTTAGAGGGGAATTGGATCCACCATGGCACCACATCCATCGTAAAGCCCTGACATAACTCCATCGCACCATCCCCTCAAGCACGCCATGAGGCGGCAGATTCAACAAAAAATGACGTTGACTAGAAAAAACTAAGCGGTGACTAAGAGAGGAGTACGACTACATCTTTCGCAACGAGCTTTACCAACAAAAAGTCTTCGAGGCCTTCCGGGCCTTCTGTAAAATGATATCGACACCAAGAATGTAGAGGGTGGTTTTTCGATTTAGGATATGTAGGATCTGTAACGTAACCAGGAAATTCGAATTTTTTTACTGCCGTCGTTTTTCATTTTACATGGGAAAATTCAGCAATATTTTGAAATCACAATAAAAATCGCATCTTGGGATCATTCGCGTTCAAGTTGCTTTTCACATGCAGAACCCTTTCTGAGCAGCTCACTCCTCGTACCAGGCGTTAGGTTGAGCAGACCTTGTAAAAGTGTAGTGTTATTTGTAATCATGAACTTGGAACGATATAATGATCTAATGTAATTCAAGGGGTATTTATGAGAGTCAGGCACAGTAAGTATTGGAAGCTACCCGAAACCGGTCGTCTATACATAAAGATTTGGAAGTCTTTCTGAGGATTTTGTGATGAAAGCTTCGTCCACTTCCAGCTGCTGAGATTGGTTTGGAACGAAGTTAACGTTAACTAACAAACGAATCCATCACAGCCGCATTCTATAGCAAACAACTCACCATGTGAGTCGTGTTGTTTGCTTGTTTTAGGAAAGGAACATGGAACCAATTGACTCTCCGGAAGACTTACACAACCGTCCTGAGGCCTCTTGTTGCCAATATGGGACTACATGAGGGAAGACCTTCATGGACAAGGTCCCTCAAATCCCGCCCATTTCCTCAAATATGTGACGGTCAGATACGCTGAGTGTTCCACCACAAGTACCTGCTTGATTCGTCTCAGGCTTGCTGCAGTGATCTGACGACTGACCTCTCAACCCTCCAACTCATTCTTGGAGGCGAGAGAAGACCCTCTGACAGATTTCTTCGTCCCATCACTTCTGATCAAGGATCTGCTTCAATAAAGAGTCTTGAAATGCACATTCCATGGTAGCAGACATAAAAATGTGGACCTCTAGAACCCGTCTCTATTTTAGTATTCTTCGCTTTAAGTTTGGCTTGGAAATGCAATGCAAGAAAAGGAGGAAGGAAATAGCTGTAGAGAAGGATGAATGATATAGCGCTGATAAACGGAGCAGTTCTTCTGTTCCACTTTGGAATGTAGGGTTCTCTTTGGAGAGAGCAATAATTTGAGCCGCATTTCCCTCTCATCTGATTGTGGCCTGGCGGTCAAGTAGTATGAACCGGCGGCCCACTCGAGCACAGATATAGGTTGTGATTAGCAAAGGATCATAAGAGAAGATGAGAAGGAGCTGTTCATTGTTTAGAAAAGGCTAATGCCTGTGTCTTTCAGACTTCCTCCTAGTGTGGGGACGAAGGGCAGCTCCGACAAGCAGTCCAGTACCTGGAATCAACCGTGAACTTAAACAGGTCCTCGAACAATGCATTCTTGCTCAGGACCCCTGATAACTTACTTTTTATCCTGTATAGCCCTGAGTCATGCTTGATTTGCCTTCATAGAACTTAGAGTGCTGCCTACTGGCATCATGTTTCGCTGCACACTCGAGGCAGCGTGCCCTGTAATTGCTGATCTTCGGAGCTCATTGAGAATTGCATGTTCGATTAATCAGCGCCACTGATTTGCCTCCGCCTGTTCACCAGTTCTTCAGCTGAAGCCACACTGCTGTCTCAGATTCGCCTTTCTCATTGCCTTCTCTCTCTCGTCGCCGTTTTTTCGTACCGTTGTGCTTTTCTTATCGCAGACACCTTATACGAATTCAACTTTTCTTCAGTCTTCAAATGCAGCTGTCAGAATTTTGCTTTTGAATGCCGTCGTTCACTTTTTTAGTCATTATGATATTAAAAAATTAAATCAAGCTATATCGAGTTCTCACTTGAGTTCATCATTTCGAACAGAATGGATGTAGATCGAAGGCTCTTCTTTTCACAAAACTTTGCAAATCGCATCAAATCCAACCCTGGAATGGCGCTTTCCGTGAAGATCCGCCGATCATGTGAATCCGCCCACTTGCACGCATAATACATTTTAATAAATCAACTTACTCGGTGATTTTCCCTATTCATCTTGAGAGCTTGGCAGGGGCAGCCATCGCTTTGGAGCGACTTAAAAGTCTAACCAAGCCCGCTCGCCATCCGATGACGCACCTAACACAGTCCAACTTCGCCCAAAATCTCCCTAAAAGAGTGTCTTCGAGTAGTTGTCATATACAGCTTCTGATGGAATGAATTCTGCACAATCTATAATATCTAACGTTATTTCATGAGAATTGTAAGAACTTTTGATATTCAAAAAACGAACCGTTCTGTTCCTTACCCATGCCATTCAACCGTCACCGCCTTCGAAACTGCCAAATAGAACTCCCTCTGCAAATCATAAATGAAACCTCTTCGTGTTAAATTGTCAACAAAAGGCTAGCTTTTGATGGAAGCCCGTCGTCTGGAACTCTAGAGTCTTCTCATTTCCAAGATTCACGGTTCGTTTTGCAAAAAACAAAACAAAAAATGCGACTTACTTACTTCCCTATGTGTTTCTGTCGCACCGTAAATAATCTTTCATCGAATGCCGGTCAGTTCAATGGACGGCGAGTTCTGTAGCCCAACGAGATCTGTAAAAGAACCGCCTTAGTAGCGTTCATGTCTCCAATGTTAGCTGGTCTGTAATGCAATGAAAAACATATTTAGTCAATGTGAACAAACGTTATCGAAGGTGATGGTAAGCTGCTAACTGCAAAAAAGATTCCAGTGCACAGGGTGGTCACGAATTACGGTAATGACCACAAATTGTGTTAACAAGAAGCACCTCACGCGTGTTTAAAATTGGAATAATTTCGATTGTAAATTTTTGGCTTTTCAAAATTAAAGGAATCCTTCGCGGAATTTCCCTGCATTCTTACTTGACATGAATGTGTCAGTTGTGATCACTGGAAACAGCACACAAAGTTTCACGCATGAAGATTCGGTTTCGTAGAGAAACAAACGTCCAAAAACTACACGCTATGGACATCGAAGGTAATTCGGGCGGAGCCAAAGGCGAGGCATGGAAAGAAGTTGGCCTTTGGCCGGCTACATATCAGGCGACGCAATGAAAGAATCGGGTTAAAGCGCGCGATTTTGGAGAAGAATAGAGACAAATCGATCGATAGAATAGGATGGAGTAGAAGTGTAAGATGTGAATGCAATAAAGCAGAAGGCCAGAAAGAGTTTCTAGTGAATGCACTCCAAGAACCAAGTGGAAGCATCCCCGTCGCCAGCATTTGTGAAAGACGTCCGTGGGCAATTCGAACGCGTAGCAGCCCTTTCGATTTTTCGAATTTTTCCAAAACGAAATTTCTGTTCTGTTTCCAGTTCTAATGATGATGTGGATCTAGCCAGACGATTGATGGCTGAAATAGAAGTCATGGTTATTTCGTGCAAGGGATTTCTTTAAAGGACGAATTCACGATGAAAAAGCAACCCATTTCAAATAACCTAGGGATGGTGAGTGGTACACGAAAGAAGGAAGAACCATGAGAAACGGCCCAGAACCCGAGAAATGGTACCCCTTCCTTGCCCGTTGATTCGAGCATTGATGCGACTCTCATCGCTGTGCCCTCTTCAACACTACGCTCTCTCAGCTATCTAATCACTCGCCACGTATTGAACTACGGCGAGTGATCAGATGATCGGTGGGCGGAGATCGCCGGACCCGCCAGCTTTGAGGCATGATAGGTCGCCGAGGTCAAATTTTTCCATGCGAATTGCGCGTCAGTTCGCACCCTCAGGAGGTCCGTGGGTCCCTCAACTAGGTCAGTTTCCCTTTCTTCGACCTTCATTCTAATCGTGAATTCCTCCTTTAAAGCCGTGCTAAGACTGGAATAAATTGGCGTACCACTAAATTGCTGCGACGAGTTGAGTTTTCCAGAAATTCGCACCTTTGTCGGAAAACGTGGGCCAATATGAGATGTGACATTCTTCCATGTTTATTAACCTTCGATTAATGTAGTTGTGATTTTCGATTGACATTTATTAGTATGTAGATTTTTTACAATCTCTTAGTCTTCGTGGCGTAATTGGTGAAGACCGTGTTAATTCCGAATTACGGTATTTGTAAAGAGTTATTAGTGCTAGTGGGCGTCTCTTAAGTGATATATTATCACAATAAGAGCAACTCTACTGCAAAGACGCCACTTCGATTGGCTTGTCGATCAGTTTCCTTGTCGATGGTTTCCCGGCCGAATTGCTATGGACTATTAGGTTTGTTATAAGTCTTTCTTATACGAAATTCTTCTGAATGCCCATGCTTTTACAATAACTCATATACCACTCGAAAGAGAATTGTCTGCTCTACAAGATGCTGTGTTCCTCTTCCACCTACTGTTCCAGGGTTTTCAAATTTTAGGCCTGCGAAATGGGAGGTCCAGCCGACAAAAATTGACCAAACCGACAACTAGCTCTAACTTTATTTTCCCTGGGGAGAAATCAATCAATGATGTACCCTCTACTTATCCATGACCTCTTCTGAACATTCCACTATTAGGTTTCCCAACAAGTCGCATCATTCCATTTCCAGACCTGGTTTTTCAACCAGAACTCGACGGTTGAGCACCATTACCTGAGATCGAGGTCGAAATTTTTTTACAGCCGAGACATTGAAAAACTAGTAGAATTTCAAGAACAAGTCATGACTAAGTTAGGAATGTACGCCTGGTTGATTTTCTCATCTTCTCAAGGATAATTTTTTCAAAAGAAATGCGGTCACTTTCGTGGAAAAAAGGGCGGACCTGAAGTTTGAACAATTCAAACCAAATTTAAAAACAAAACAAATGAGCGAATAGAGCAGAAGAAGTGCTCACAAAAGATACACCAGTTGATATAAAACAATAGCGTTTCATAAGAAGAATTTCAATTTAAAAATTGCCATGGCTTATCGGTAGGCCAATTTGAAAGAATGTGGGAGAAACACATGCATCATGTGCGGCAGACAATTTCTTTGGATGGTCATGCATATGGTTTAAAAAGGATTTAGGCAGACAAATTTCCGTTTGCAAGAATGTGAACCACTTATAAGATAAACTAATACATTCGATTGGGCTTTTTAGTGAAACCGCAGGTTAAGAACGACAACGGAATAAGAAGTTGAACACTTAACCACTTTTCGATTACTAACATAGCTCGACTGAACGCCAGCAGCGTATACGCCCCAATTAAGTTGAAAAAGAAGTATTTCAGTTGCCCATTTCATTTTAATTTGTAATCGTTTCCTATGGCCCGCCCACGAATTGGGTGTAAACGAGAAAAGCGGAGGAAGAGATGCGTATCGAGGTTTTTAGTCATCTAGAAAGCTCTAAGCCTTCTCAGGCTGGTAATACTCCCTAGAATCCGTTTATGCCGCATAGACCCGTCTTCAGCTTTGCTGGAATATTTTACACATTCCAGACAGATTGTTTTATACCCGATCCCTCCGCCGAAGATTCCTATGGTTGGAAAGAAAGTTATGCAACACTCCCTCTGGAATCTTCTTTTTTCTCTGAAAAATCCCATTTATACTAACAAATGGTAGAGCATTCTCAGGGCTTCAATCCACGGGTGGATATAAGTGCTGCAGTCAGTAGTTATCCAAGAAAATCAAACAAACCTCGACCACTAGTAAGTCCATCTTCGGAGTCACTGTCTAGTACAAATGTCTCCATAACTATGTATTATGACGGACACTATCTGCGATACTTTTTATTAGGCATGTCTTTCACCGCTACAGCGTGCTTCACCTTTTCAGCGCTTTTGATCTTTTGATATTTTCATAGAGCCAGCAGCGCCCCACACACCCCATTACAGGTAGTGGCTTTCACAGAAGCTCCATTACATACTTCTTCGTTATGGGCACCATTGTGTAGGTAGAGGCCTAGGCTGTGGAATACCAGAAGCTGGCCGAGGCAGCTCGTCAAGAGCCCTCGTACCGCGACAATATTCATTTCTTTCATGACATTGCGAATCACCATGATCCGAAATGAGCCCGGTAAGAAATTCTGGAGCTGCGGCAAGATTTCTTACCTCTCTTAGCGTATTCCCCTGGTCGAGCTATAAATGATGCCACCTATCCTGGACCTTAAATCATCATCTTGATGACGAAATAATTAGACGATCAACTCCAACTCGAAAGTGAGGTCGCCTCCTTTCTCACCTCCGCTGCTTTTGTAAAGGAGCATCAAGAAATTTTCTGAGCGTTGAAGACGAAGTGGTGGACACTCATTGTGGATGAACAGGGTGGTCCAGAATTATGAGGACCGCGTGCGCGCTAGGTCATATCCACTTTTTCCGAGTCGCTACATTTTCATCTCCTTTTCTGTGCACTATGTGAAAGGGTACAATGTCTTCTTCCTACTGAAAGAAATTATCATGCACTTCTCAAAACTAGTGAAATAACTACATCACTTTAAGTCAGTCCTCAAATTGAACTCACTAGGGGCTCTGGCACGTTGCATCTAGCGGCAGTCCAACGAATCACGGAACCTCTTATGAGCAACAGTTTAACTCTTCAATGAGTTTGGAACCACCCGAATGCAGGACAATTATCAGATGCAGAAACTTGCTCCCTTGTCGATTTTCGTACTCCCAAAATGAAAAAAATCGATGTAAAAACCCAGCCAGACACTCTAAAGGCTCCACATCTGTAGTGGATAGAAAGCTTTTTGAGTACTATAATTGGGACTTTTTACAGGACCAAGCACCCAAGAATAGAGCGAAAATCCCTAAAAAGCAATTTTTTAAGTTCCTTGCTTTTGAAGAATTGTTACATAGGATCCTTTTATCTTATATCACTAGACTTCTGTATTTTACACCCTGGAGGCAAGTGCAAATAAATGCCCCACAAAACTTCGATCCCTGAAGAAAGCAGAGCAGAGGGCCTGGAAACATTTTGAGACGCCTTAGTTGCGTGTCAGCGCACGCGCCATCCCCCTTCATCTGAAGGCTCGCGTTAACGCGGCAGGTGGCAGATCTCAATTCTATTCTGGATTTACTTTGAGATAAGAGTTGCAAACACTTCCCTGAAGTTTGTTTGTCCTCTATGGTCCATCATAATTTTCGAACCCCTGTATGGATATAATGTAACAAAAAAGATAAATTAAAATCGAAATTCGAAAAAAATAGTGTTGCGGGACTTTTTTTTCCAACCTAACGCGTAGAAAAAGTCGTATAAGTGGGGGAGGTACCACTCTGACCAAAAGTTCAGCATCAAGTTGAGAAGATTGCAGATCGTGCAGTTGCTTTTCAGTTCAGCGATATACAGGAAAAAAACGGAGCCCGTCAGTGACTGTTCGAAGACTTGTGTTTTGACGGCTTCGGAGTGATTGAGACCGAGGGCCGATCATGGGACGATGCGTTGAGTTGTAAATCGTGTGAGGCGTAATAAATCCTCCAGCCCTCCTGCGTCGTGCGCTGAAAGAAGAGCGGCAATTCAAGAAAATCCACAAAGGCTTTCTTAAAGGCGAAGAAAGATTCAGATTGATGGAGTTTACAGCCCTACAGCGGTGAAGCTAACTGCAGTTCGCTGACCGCCACACATATACATTATATCGGCGTTCGTTCTATTCTTTTTTGTTTCGTGTCATGTTAGTTAAGCGAAACTTTCTCTGTGAATTTCTTTTTATCATTTGATTTGCGAGCATCTGTCCGAAAGCTTCACCTTAGTGTCTGGCCTAAATGTTTCAATGACAACAAGGGAGAACATCACGCAATGTCTCGAGAGGACTGAGTTGATTTGAAGTATCAGCAATTATTTGTGATGTCACTTAAATTTTTGCATGGACGCTCTAGCTGCCGACGGTTATGTCGACCAGGCAGTAAAGGCAACGATCAACGCATCATGGATGAAATGGAGGGAATCCACTGGAATCCTCTGCGATCGAAGGTGCTCCAGAACGCTCAAAGGGAAGGTGTACCGGACAGTGGTAAGGCCTGCGATGCTATACGGCAGCGAGTGCTGGATCCTGAACAAGACTCACGAAAGGGGATGCTGAGATGGGCCTGCGGCTGGACGCGGCTGGACAGGGTCAGAAACGAGGATGTCAGAGCGGTCATGCAGACTGCCCCTGTCCAGCTGAAGGTGAGGGAACAGCGTCTGCGATGGTATGGGCATGTGCTAAGGAGGCCACAGGACCACCCGATAAGGAATGCGATGGACTTCGAAGCGCAAGGCAAGCGACCGCGAGGAGCCCCAAAGAAGAGGTGGAAGGACGTAATCAAGAAGGACCTAAGTGAAATCACGGCCACAGCAGAAGATGCCCTAGACAGAGCGAAGTGGCGACGACTGACAAAGACAGCGGACCCTGCGACTGCGCGGGACTAACGCTGGGAAAAGAAAGGACGTAGATTTGTATGGGTATGCCCTTTAGAGGATTCCACGGTATGGACAAAAGCCGAATATGGAGAAACTTACCTAGTGAGAAAGAGGCGGACCTCATGGGAGTGTGGACCGACCCACGATTCATAGTTAAGGATACGCCCCCGGCGATTTGCATGGCCATCATCGCGGCACTATCGGCACGCTATCGGCGCGGAACGCCCACTCTTGCCGTCTGAGGCTTTAGCCTCACCTCTCCCCTCAGCAGAAAGAGTGTTGAAAAAGTTGAAGAAGGTCAGTACCGATGAGAGTTCCATCAATGCAGAAATCAGCAAGCGAGGAAGATGTTCCATTTCTCGGGTTCTGGGTCGTTTTCTTGGTTTCTTTTTTCTCTCGTGCAGCACTGACCATCTCTAACCTGATTCGCAGGGGTGTTTTTCAAATCGGCCTTTCAAGCCTCTTGGTGGCAAGTTTGCGCTGCATTTTCAATTTGTATCGGCTTTCAAATCTGTGCGTTTTTTCCGGCAATCCGACTTGTTTGCTACACAATTCTTCTTATTGGATCAGCTTTTGATAAGCTTCCAGCTTCCCGTATTCCGAAGCCTTGTATAATTTCGGTTAGTTGCTTATGTCTTCATTTCGTTCAAAAGTATCCAAGGGAATCATGGGAGAATATTTTTTATTATATTGAATAAAATGCATGGGTACTTTAACCTACCAGGTTCATGGTTCTGTGAAGGATTTTCTCAATACAACTAGTCACGTAAAGGGTTTATGACGTTGAACGCTTGGTTGAGGTCTGTGGTACTTTCAGTGCTACTTCTTGTCCTCGAGTAATTGCCCTAGAAACCGATAGATAGTCCTGTTTTTATAGTGCGTGCGGAAGCATGTTGTTCCGCCTCATTAATTTATGAGTGACCCCCTATTTTCCGAGAACGAGAAGAGCGTCGAGTGCTGACCACACAAGTGACGAACGGCCTAAAAATTATATGAACAAAGACACGATTCTTGGTCGTCGTCTTTTGTGGTGTGTGGTCTGCACTAGATGATCTTCTCGTTTCCGGAACTGAAGGTATAATCATTTTTCAACGAGTTTTTTTTTTTCTAAAGAACAAAACATCGAAGAAACAACTGAGTTGGAGCTTTAGGCAGTGTGTTACGTAAAAGGAAGCGATTAAACATCCGCGGTTAGGCGAGCAGTGCAGTGATGAAGAAAGTCAGGAATTGCTCAGAAGGCCGATTCGAGCGATTGGCCCGGTTAATTCCCTCGGGAATAGTCTCATCGTTGTGACGTTCTACCATTCCATGAACGCTCTGACTCTGCTTCTGCGATTACGGTCATTGACGCGCTTTAGAGTCGGGCGGCATTCGCTCGCGTTGTGGCAATTCATGGGTGTAGCGCCGGGGGTCGTTGGGGGGACGGGCCTGGGGAGTGCTGCTCAAAATCATACGTGCGCTGCAACGCCATCGTCAGCGACCTCAAGGAGCCCGCCTTGTTATGTCGACTCGGAGTTCTTTTCGCTCTTAAACATTTTCGGCGTCATCATGAACTTTATAACTCTGTTTTGATAGCGCTGTCTTTGCCAAACGGAATTATCCATGAGGATTTTGAGATGGAGCTGGTTCGAGATTCATGAGGCATGGATTCATTACTCATATATGTACGTACGTCTGTTCAAATCAGGAGATTATAATGAAGTAGACAGCACGAATTGATGAACCGCCGCAAATTTCATTCCCGATGGAAGCGTTCATCACAAAGAGCTTATGGAAATTTTGCGATGTATTGTACGTTCTGTGGGGTTTCCTTCACGCTGAAATAGTGGCTAAGCCGCGCAAGGTTGCGAATCCGAGATAACAAAGAGGAGTGCATAGCTCTCGCTTTAGGAATTGATCTTCTTTCCAAATATTTTTCTTCTGACTGTGTAATGCGACTGAATGTGTTTCACATCATCTAGGCATATGGCTTGGTGGTACGGGGCTGAACGTCACAAGCGGCGTGCAGCGTTTTTGCTGAAATATAACCTTATATTCATCAGTAATGGCTTCTGCTGCGTGCTTTCCACATGTAACTTTCGGATTCCAGTATATACAAGGGCTAACGTCATCAACCGCTTTTTATGGATTAGTCGAATAAACTATCTGGGTATGCGGCAGGTGTTAACGTCGTTAGGAGTTTCCAGCAGAGGAGCCAAATAGAGCGAAAAAAACGTATATTTGGAGAGATTTGAAATTAGCAGAAGGAAGCAGGAAGTTGGAGAACCATGAAATTTGGAAGTTTCTCGTTTCGACAGCTACACTTGCCCTCTCCATGCTCTTTAGAGTTTTGGTGGAGGAAATTTGAAGTGTGGCAAGAAAATCAGGCACAACGACACAGTGGACATCGTCGATCTTTAAGCAGAGGCGGGGCGGGGGAGGTGTATTGGTGACCTCTCCAAGAGAAAGGTCATCCAAATGAAATTATCCCAACGTGAGTGTTCGCCCTACTCAAGGAAAGCTCCTTTTTTCATTAGTAGTCCAGGTATGACGGTGCCTTCAAATGGTTTGATTGGCTTGGCGACTTTCCTTGACACAATGACGACAGCTTTTTTGGCCGCGTGGGGCAAGCGCAGTTTTACGAGCGCGGACGCCTCACCTCACTTCCAGAAAATTTGAATGGGTGTTGGATATAGAAAGCACGAACGGCAAAAAGGAATTCACAATAGTGAAGGCGTAAAAATTACCCAGGGGTTGTAATTGAGGAATTTTAAAATAACGGACTCAAAACTGCTGGTTCCCACCGCCACAGTAGCCAAACGCAAATTTGCTTTGATTGCTACATTAGTGCACATGTCCTGGCACCAAGAGAGTTTTCTGCGCATTCCTTTCACTCTTTCTTTGAAAACATGTCTATGTAAATAAAACGAGAGCGTGGACAAACTGGCAATTTCTGAGGCTTTGCTAAAAACCACTCTGCCAACTCCGTCACCAGTGTAGAACAAGTACAAAAGTCCAGTGAGAAGTCGCGCATGCCCAAGAGTAGACGACATGGATGAGGAGCACAAATGTGCCAGTTATGACCACCTTTTCTTTTGAGATTGGGTGGTCATGTTTAAAATGGCGCAGAAACAAGTTGGTTCCGCTGTACTCCCTACCCGACCCTACCTACGAAAAACTACTCTATCCTTACCGGTGAGTATCTGAACCCTCATGATCACAATACGGCTAGCCTGAGGGTGACAAAAAAGAACATCATGCTAGGGAAAAGCGAGTGTGTTTCAGTCCTCCTCCTCAAGTGAGGTCACTACGGAATGAGGATCAGGTCACGAGTACAACAGAAGCAGGCGCGCTCATTATAGTCGCACACGTTGAGCGGCGTGTGCTTCTTACATAACCTCTTTTTCATAGTATTGGGATTCTTGGCTATTTTGCCATTGAATTCGCTTACTACGCGAATTTCTGAGTGTCGTTGTGCCATTTAGTGTTCATACACTGGATTAGAGGACATCTTGCTCTTTTGTTCTTGTGAATTATTCTCCTCGAAAGGACATTTTCCCAGATTTGCCATCGACTGCAGCTAAGCTATAAGGCGTCTATAACGTCAACACTTTTCTCCTATCTACACCGGCTATTTCCTTCCTCCGTGTCTGAGGAATGCTTTATTTCTTAGCTCTCTGTGAAATATGTAGCTCTCACCGTGAAATTTAAAGGTCCTCAGTAAGAGTGAGGAATTTTCTTGGAAACATAAAACCCAGTTTTAGCTGTCTCAAAATTGATGGGTCAGGGAAAATACTTCGCCTCGGACGAGGATCGAATCTGGTGCCTCACATTTTTCTTCACGGGCACCTGTGACCCTATTACTCTACTGGGCATCATTCATCTTAACACGACCTTTGATGGAATATTTACCACAGTTTATCAGCTCTCCAAGGAAGAACGTAATGAGCAGGTTAGCCGACACTGGCAGAGAATCGCAAGGCTGAAAGCTCCAGCGGATATTAACTTTTGACTTTTTTGATTGCTTGATTGACAAACAAAAACGGATCAACCAGGAGCCTCTCGAAGAGGTTTTCGCAAGGAAGAGCTCGAAAAACGCTGTTATCAACACTCAATTCCATTTCCTTTTCAGCGGCACTTTCAAAATTTCCTGTGATAAAAGACTTGTGAATAGAGAAGTCATGCCTGCCGATAATACACTGGTGTGCAAAACTAGACAAAAGATGATGATGTGATGGGTTGTCCGGAAAGTTTCCGCCGTTTTTGTAGCTCACTTTTGAATGCTTTATTTCTGGGTCACTTTCGAGAAACTGCTAACACTTTATATATCTTAGAAAGCGCGTTCCTCGCTCTATCCAAATCTACTGTTTTTTCAACACTGAATCACCTTTCCACTTTTTTTGAAGTCTTGAATACAACATACTCAACAGCCTGCTTTGCACTAGTTTCTTGTTCCCCTCAAACTTGCTCGGAAATGTGCGGAAGCAAGTTGCGATATCAACTAAGCATTTGGTTCGAGTCCACAAAAAATACGCTGTGCAGTCGTAATTCAAAATGTCTTTCTCGCGATGTTGAAAGCTTCGAAGGAGATTAGTGATATCGGAGACTGATAAAGATCAGCTGAGGGTTTTGACCAACCAAATCTGCATGAAACTGTTGAACAGGCTGCTTTCGAATTGGGCGTATCCGAAACATAGCGGTGAGGGTAAAAAGCCCAAAGAAGTCGAAAATTGGGTGCCGCCGGCTCTTCTACCCACTGTTGCACAACCCCATCTCGGACTTCCAAGTTGAACTAGCTGAGCTACGAAATTGTGCTGCAAACATTTTACACACTAGACCTATTGCCTACCAACTATCACTTTTCCAACCATCTGGAAGGTCTACTGAGAAAGATTGAGCATTGAAACCCAACATGGTGGTGAAACGACCTTCGCCGAGTTCTTAGCTCACAGAACTCCAGCACTTCCAACATCCGGATCAGTAAACTCATTTCTTGTAGGCAAAGGTATGGGGATTGTAATAGTTTTTATTTCGAGCAAAGACGCTTTGTTTGAACCGAGATATGCGCTTTTGAATTTGAGAGTCAAAATCGGCGGAAACTTTCCGGACAACCCAATAAAATAACCTTTGACAGCTTTGTGGACCGTTTAACGGTTCCTGTTAATTGCTTTCTGTACTGCACTGTAGCAGCTCTTTCTATGTGTGGTTAGGTTCCATAGAGTTATGTTACTCGCCAGTAACACGTCATGGAAAAACCTACGTTCGTCCTTAAGTTTTGCACACCAGTGTACTTCTTTTGATTATTTTGAATTTTGAGATCTTCTTGCTCTGGACGAACGGAGAACAGCCTCCTCTAGAACATCCTCTACGAGAAAATCATATTCGCTCAACCCAATGTTTTCCTGGGGCTCCATTCCCCAAAGAAATCAAAGGTGGCCCCAGGCGGAAAGACATTGAAATTTACGTAAGATGGTTAAGGGATCACAAAAAGGGAAATCACCGTAATACAGCCCTAAACTATGGGACCTATTCCTTGCCCGTCACTTTCGGCATAAAAGCGACTCTCATCAGTGCTGCCCTCTTCAACAATAATGCTCTCTCTCTCAAGAACGACTAGAGACACGAGCCCACGCGGTAGTGGGGACGTATTGAGCCAATAGCGCGCCAACTAGGCCGCGGGGAAGGCCATGGTAGATCGCCGAAGCAACTTCATCGAATTGTGTGTCGGTCCAACCCTTACAAGGTCCGAATGTCTCACCACTGGTCAAGTTCTCTCTCTCCACCAGGGTCAAGCGAGGCGTTGAGGAAAATTTGGAAATACGACCCCCCCCCCACCCCGCCGGAGGCCGAAGTCCATGAAACAACCCTCTTCAAAAGCCGAACTATGAAAAGGTTGAAAAGCTTGTTTAATTCTCCCCCAAAACTGCTCATAAAAAGCCCTGCTACCCCACCGCCCACAAAAAAATTCGTTAAGAAGTACAAAAGTGAAAAGTCAAAGAATAATCATTATGAGTCCTACCAAACGAGCAAACGAGAAACAGACCAGAAAACGACAAACTAGCCACTAAAAATGGCATACTATGACAACATCTCTTCTTTATTTATTTCCTCCACAAGACTTACCAAATTCTAGTACTACACAGATTGTGGTTCTCAATTTGCACGTAGCCCTTCAGTTGAAAGAAGCTTTTTAACCGCCTTCGCCAGCTGTGTGTTGACTGGACTTTGGCGTTGACCGTGGAGCAGCTTATTTACTATTGAAATTTGAACAAATATTCAAATGATTATAACTTTCTTCAAATATGACGAATTTTCAATCTGAAAGCAGATTTGGAAGTTTTGTGAAGAGCTTTTTCTAATCAGTACTGAAATTACAGGAAGTTATAAGAAATAACAAATTTAGATCAAATAACGAGGAAAATTCGAGACGAGCACGAGTTTTTACACTTTCCGGAGCAATAACTTGCTTCATTTCCGTCAAATTCAAAAAGTTGATACGTCATACAAAACTAGAAGATTTTCTCTATCAAACGGTTGCTAAAGCAGCTTTATACGTCCAGTATTCAAAAAATGGCCACGTTGAGGATTTTGCAAAATTAACGAGGAAAATTTGTGATGAGTGCGAGTTTTTTTACTTCCTAAAGCCATAACTCCGTTCAAACTCATCCAATCCGAAAAGTAAATACGCCATCATAAACTAGAAGATTTGCTCTATCAAATGCTTACTAGAACTGCTCCAAACGTCCAGTATTAAAAAAACGGCTACGTTGAGGATTTTCGCACGAGTACCGCCGAAAGGTACTTTTTCGCTACATTGGCACTATTTCAACGGCTGTATATCCTTTTAAGGGCGATTATGTACTAAAGTAAGAGCAGATTTGGAATCACTGCTTTTCTCTTTCTAAGAAAAGTGATTGATTAGCGTTTCTCAACTTTAAAGGTTACATGTTTATAAATTTAACCCTGAAGAGTCCGTTAACGCAATGTTGAATGGTGTACACCTCCCTGTAAATGCGCACGGACACTTTCAGAATTCTCTCGATTGTTCCTGAATTGAGGTTGTTTGTCCAAGGAGCCGTAGTTGAAGCGCGCGCAACAACTAGACCCTTTCTCGGATGCGCCGTGTACCTCACATCCCTTCAGATTCGGGGTCTTACTTGAAAGATGAAATATCTCTTGGAAAGCGTGCGAAATTCAGATTCTTTAACTTGTGTGGTGATAAAACACTGAAGTAACTAAGAATTACCGGACGCCTCAGAATCACGAAAATTTTGTGTGGGTGAAATATCATTTTCATTGGAAATCCTCTGGCCTGGCATCGACTCATCCTTGATATTTGTCTTCCGACGGTGATGATCCCACTGCATCAAAATGGCTCGATCTCTTCCACCCAGCGGGCCAATACGACCCCCCCCCCTGCGACGTGTCGAGGATTCCTCAACGCACGCTTGACCCTGCTCCGGCGTCTAATCGTATAGCCTCCATTATACGAAGTTATCGAAGTGTACTCTGCCACTTCTGTCCACATTAATACTTAGCCTATCTATGTGTTGGTCCATTTCGACGCAAACATTTTTGCATTCCCAGTATTGTAAACCCACCTCATTGAATCTTTTTAAAGGAATCTTGCGCGGAAAAATCATGATTCTATTTCAGCCATAAATCACTGGCTTGAGACTCATTATCCACGATAATAGTGAAAAGAACTGAAGTATTGCTTTCGTTTTGATTAGAAATTCGAAAACTCGAAAAGGCTGCTACGCGTTCGAATTGCCCACGGACGTCTTTCACGAATGCTGGCGACGGGGATGCTCAAACTTGGTTCTTGGAGTGCATTCACTAGAAGCTCTTTCTGGCCTTCTGCTTCGTTGCATTCACATCTTACACTTCTACTCCATCCTATTCCATCGATCGATTTGTCTCCACTCTCCGAAATCGCGCGCTTTAACCCGATTCTCTCATTGCGTCGCCTGGTACGTAGCCGGCCAAACGCCGTCTTCTTTCCATGCCTCGCCTGGCTCTGCCTCCTGGTCCTTCGATGGTCCATAACGTGTAGTTTTTGTACGTTTGTTTCTCTTCAGAAACCGAATCTTCATGCGTGAAACTTTGTGTGCTATTTCCAGTGATCACAACTGACATATTCATGTTAGGAAAGAGTGCAAGAATTTTCCGCGCAAGATTCCTTTAAGGGTTTCACTGAATGCTCTTTTCTCTATTCGCTAATGTGAAACCCCCCGTGGGTTCCAAAAACATAAACAATAAACGTGCGTAGCAGGGACTTTGGTCTGTTTCACAGCATACTCACATATGCGACTCCGTAGTAACAACACTTCTTTTGCTGTGCAGTTGCAGCACACTTGTCGCACTGTTAACAGCGAAGGTTGTAATCCTAGCTTCACAGAAATTCGCTTTTCCATAATTTCCTCTCTTGCAAGCCGAACACGCTCACAGCTCAAGATATAACCGTCGCTCTATAGTTGAATATGGGCTAGATATGTGTGAGGGGAATACGCCATTCTCCAGGTAGATAGAAGAAGATCCGTTCACCACCCGCTTCTTTGGTTGACCTTCTTGAATTCTTTCTCCCTCGAATCCTCTCACTCTTAATTGCGGACGCCGTGACTGGGTAGGCCGAAGTTGGGAGAACGAGCCGACCAAGTACTCAGCATCCTGATAACCTGGCGATTCATACAGTGGCAACGAGGAATGGCGATCCTTCGTAGCTCATAGTTCATGATATAACGCAACTTCTCGTGAGCTGTTAAGCGGCTGCTGCTTTTTGTGAATAATACAGCCATGATCACTCGCTTATAGGGCGACGTGGTATCAAGGAACTTCGGGTGCGTGCCAACAGAATCGTCGAAGACCTGAGCAAGCGGTCGCAGTCGCGACGGCGCGATGCAGTGGACGAGTTTCTGTGGGCGTCATTCGATTCTGAATGTCAAAGGGTTGTTCCTTTTCCCGTTCGCATATAATGCGGAAATTATTT
>MU891299.1:0-11811 GCA_036418205.1 Ostertagia ostertagi
CATGCAGCGTTGACTCGAGCCTTCACCGCCTGATCCACACTACCGTCGGCTGCCAGATCGCTCCCAAGGTAGCGGAAGTCCTCCACTCTTTCGATGGTCTCACCATGGCCGTCCACGATCGGCTCTGCACCCTCTTCGGAGCTCAGGAACTTGGTCTTCTTGACATTCAGCCGGAGCCCACCTTCTGCCAGGACTTCTGCCATTTCTGCACCTTGGCTTGAAGTTCCTCTCTGCTATCCGCTATCAGGGCGATGTCGTCAGCGTAGAGGATGGTCTTCAGTGGTCCTTCCATGAGCCCTTCACCATGGTATCTAGTGTTAGGAGGAACAGGAAGGGGCTCAGAGCTGACCCTTGGTGCACCCCAACCGTGATGTTTATCCTTTGTTAGGCCGTGAGGGGTGCGTATGGCTGCTTTGGCTCCTTCGTACATGTCCTTCACCAGCGAGATCAGGTGTTCTGGCACGTTTCGTTCCCTGAGCGATCTCCATAGTACTGCTCGCGGTAGCCGGTCGAACGCCTTCTCCAGGTCGAGGAAGGCTAGGTAGCAGGGTCGGCGCTTTTCTCGATACTTTCCATCACTTGCCTGGCGATGAAGATGGCATCCGTTGTAGACCTTTCGGGCATGAACCCGAACTGTTCCTGGGAGATCGGGACCAGCTCCCGCAGTTCGAGTCGACCAGCCGCTCGTACAACTTCATGGTATGCGCAGTCAACTTGATCCCGCGGTAGTTGGAGCAGTCCATCGCGTCACCCTTCTGCTTGAAGATGGGGACGATAGTACTTGTCCTCCATGCATCCGGCATCTTTCCTTCCACTGTTACCTTGTTCAGGAAGCTGGTGAGCCACCTTATGCCGTACTCTCCGAGCGCCTTCCATGCCTCGATTGGCACCCCATCTGGACCAACCGCCTTTCCAACCTTCATCCTCCCAAGTGCACACCTAACCTCATCCTCAGTCCAGAGTGCGATGGGACCAGCTGTGGCCTCTGCCCGTGAGTTGTTCTTGTGGGGGAACTCCTCGTTCAGAAGCCCCCTGAAGTACTCTTCCCACCTCCTCTTGACTTCGGCTGGCTTCCTTAGGATGACACCATCGCTGCCTTTTACACTTTCACCACCCTGATGTCTTGAGTAGCACGATAATAAGAATTTAGACTGGAAAAAATTCGAGAATAAGAGGTGGTTCGTTTCGCCTCTTACTCAGACGAACCACTATTTATGTTTTTGTCAACCCATATAAAGTTATGGGTAGTCAAAAACAAATATTAATCAGTGAGGTTACAAGTAAGTGAGGTGATGAGCATGCTTCTCGACCGCTATTCGTCCCGGGCACGCCAGAAACGCAGGTCGCACGTCTTCCAGGTCGCGCTCTGCTTCGGGCTCTTCTGCGCCACAACTGGCCGTACATCTTCACGAGAGGGTCTGCCCATCTGGTAGGGGGTCTGCCTCTGGGCCTTGTTTTTCCCACCTTGTACCATCATCACAACTCTTCCGCCAGCGAGCATCGGTAATCTACCACAACCGTGCCCACCTCCTCCGCTGAACAAGATTCCTCACCGCGTACGAAGCGTGATGGTATTCCATGGTATGCGGGCTCACGGGCTTACTCCCGCACATGCCTCTCACATGCTGCTGATACGCATTCTCCTCTTCAAACTGGTGTCTCCACGCTCGGCCCCGTAGCGTCCGCGGAACCACATGCAAGTCAAGACGTGAAGCTTTGGGGACCGAGTCTACGCCTTAGAATAATACAATCATCAATTTATGAACGGGCGGTCCAGCCCCTGGCCCGGCAATCTCAAGCGGTGAATCGATCATGTACCTCTACCAGGATAATACCAAGAACCGATCGCCTGCCTCTCTAGGAGATCGCGGTACACGAACTTTTCGTTGTGCATCCCACGAGATCTTCCGGGGAGAATTCGTCAATTCACTTTCGCCGGCTCCTCTATGAGCTCACGATGGCGCAAATCGTCGGCCGGTCCTCGCCTATCCAAACACAGTGAACCACGAAAAGAGAGCCTTAACAACCGCCGTCATGTTCACTCCTCCGGCAACGAATTCCCCCATATTCTCGAGCCAATACCAGGAACAATTCAGAACGCAATCTCGCCCTTATACACACCGGGCCCGGCTTTGAAACACGGACCGTGGTTTTATGAAATTAATATCCGGGGGTATAAACACCGGGGTGGCACTGGGCCGCGATTAATAATAACGGATCGGGGATATCCCGCCCGCCGCAGGCTTTACTACACCTCATCCCACCTGTTCAAGCCTTTTGGGAAATCGGATAACAAACACACAGTGGGTGCGTACCCGCCACGTCCGGCTCAGCTCGCTGAAACATGAAATCTGACCAACATGGAACACATAACGGGAACCCCCTTGGCCTATCTCACCAAACTCACTCATTAGCTTCTCCTATGCAGACTTGCTTTCTGTTGACCGACAAAGTCCCACAAGGTAGGAAAGACCTTCAACACCCTATCGCATCTGGAATTACATGTTGAAACCAAATATTGTCATAATCCCCGGATGCCTGTCTGTCTTCAATTTGCTTTACAAAGATCAGCGGGTGCATGGTATAAGCCCCTCAGCCAAGATCTCTCTACTTTTTACCTCTCGCGCCCTATGCACGTTCGATTTATCTCACTTAATCCCAACACGCATAGGGTCCACTTAAACCCTTTAAAACATTCATCCAGCTCCCTCCTCATTTTAAACTTCCCATCTAATTTAATCAATTGGCCAGCGTGCTTTAGGCATAAAGTCTAAGCTCTTCTAACAAAAGTCTTTAAAATTTAATTTTTTAATTTCTCAATGAGAAATGATTCCTGATCCAACACCTGTTAAGCGGATTCGCACTCAATAAAGCCCAGGAGAAGTGTCCGATTTCATGATTAGTTCTCCCATAATTTAGTCTCTCTTCCGTTTTCGCGCGATGGAGTTCAAGTCGGATAGAAATATCTTATTCTGTCGGAATGACGTCATCGCCCCTGCCTTTCAAAGCAGCACTTGGTCATTGTTGTGCCGAAGTCAGTGCCTTCCTCACGTGGTTCAACGTTCCTCTCGTCTGTTTCTGCGCTTTCACCCACTCATACAATATGACGCCTGTTTGCGTCTCTTTCGTTAACTGTGTGCGTCTGTACCGATCCTTCCTCTTGTGTTGTGGTGTTGGGATATTATTAACTGACCACGCACCTGAATGGTGCCGCCAGTAGCAAGTCGCCTGCTGTTCGGGCAACTGCTCAAGCGCTCATCATTTAACCCTTACACTACGACTTTTTTAAGATTATGCTACCGCTGTATTTCGTGCTATAACTATTCAATTACTTAATCAGGGTCTATTCCTGTAAGGGGGCATTATGATGCAGCCTCTCGGCGAATTAGTGTGAACTCGAATATACCAGCTTTTCACGCATCGGTGTCAAGTGCGATTGCCCCTCACACGGCCCCCCACTCCGTAGACTGATAACTCCCCTGGTCGAGTTACCCCTACGCTTTCTGGAGAAACTGCAACTCATTATGCCTGCTTAAACTCCAATATCCTCAAATCATGCCAAGAAATTTGGCTGATGTACCGGATTTAACTCGGTCTTAGGTCCAGGGACCATGCGCGGTATGAGCCACCACACCATTTCCTCAAATCAGTATTTTCAGTAATATAAATTGCCAATTAGTTTACCATTTATAAATACATATTTTTCACATTTCAGTCGTGAAATGAAGCCGATGTCCGCTGGGACCGCATTTGGGAAAAATTGCAAGCCGCCCTCTGTGGGTGCGTTCGGGTCCTCCCGGCTGCCCCAGCTCTAATGAACTTTGGACTTTTACTGCTTCTAGATCTATGTAATCTTAAGAGCCTTCCAATCCCAATTCCGCACCATCTGTTCCGCAGAATCTTGGAAGTTGGAAGCTTCCACTATCGTAGAACGCTGACTTCGTCTCTGGGTGGTTTTCGGCTGATAAAATACACCATCAGTCATCGGTCTCATGTTGCACCTATGCTATAGTTCGAGGAGATACAAGACCATTACCGCCGCGCGTTGGGAGACCTACCATACTTTTAAGGGGTGCCGCGCACCTGGTCAAGTAACCTGCGTATGACTTGCTTTATTGACTTAATGTAGGGCCATTATATGCCCATTTGGCTCCTAACAAATTTCTGACAGACTAGGAATTAATACAATCTCTATTTGTGCACAATTCCGCCATCGATCCGCGCTTCTGCGTCTCTATAAGCCCCAAAACTGAGGTAGTACCTGTGACTACGAAACTGGTACACAAGTGTACCAACGGTAGGCGAAGGGTTAAGTGTAGATCGGAATCGACCAAGGCTTTTTCACTGAACTCGTTGAAAATATTGTCTTCAAGTTTGCGGTTGAACCTAACCTCTGAATAGAAATACGTTCATCATAGTTCGTCATGAATGGTCATTGATCAACTAAGCAAACACGTCACGCGAATCGATTTGTCATTTCTAGATGTTTTGTTGGTTCATGCAGATGGCAAACATTCACATCCGGGTTGTCTAATTCTGTTTGGCCCAGGCCACGATCACATGAGGGCTGTTGTGATGCGGCCTAACTAGTTCCGACTAATTGCCCGTGTTGAATTTCGAAATCGAGAACACAAACATTTTATGCGACGAACATGGAAGAGACCACTCGTTCTGTTAATTTGTCTTACTGTTGCCCGCCCCCGCCGACTTTTTGGCGTCCTGCCTGAAAAGAATTGCTCAACTTTCGAAATTATCGCTAACAAATCGAGCGGGGCATGTTCTCAAATGCGCCCTGGATAGATTGAAGTGATTCCCTTCGTGATTGCGCCCTGTTCTCGACATTGCTTCAGAAAATGTTATAGTGAGCGCAAGCAGTCCTGGTACCCTATCCTTGTGGCGAGGAGGTAGCTCTGTTAGGATTAGTCACAATCAAGGCTCTACATAGGTGGTGATCACTGGCTTGAGAGCGCTACCTTTTGGGTAATCGCATAAATATGCAGAGCGGCGATTACATCAAATGTCAGACGACGAAGGATCACCTGCTTTTTCGAAAGTCTGACGTTTGACTGCTCTAAGTTTAACAAGATCTTTTCGTGTTGTGGACCAATTTTAGCTGCAGACAGGTACAGAAAGTGGGTAAGGGCTCGAAGGAATTCTCAATTTAAGAACCGGTTGTACTGCTCTTGTTGCGTCACCCTATTTCCTAGTCGCCCTCAAAGCTTGCGTGACACAGATGACCTGAACTTGAACTTTGAACTCAATTGAAAAGGGAATGAGTGCTTTCCAGGCCATTTTTGAATGGATGTGTCCTTTGTTGTGCCCTTCTCGTCTCCTCTAGCTCTCATACTAGGACATTGTCTCGAAAAATGTCCGGAAGCGTCCGTTCAGTATTCAGCAATTCTCCCTATGACACTATTGTAGTATTCTTCTGCTCTCTCTCTTTTTTTAATCTTCGTAATGTTACGTCTTCTTATGAGGTGGTCCATTAGACTTTCGGAGAGGCCCTTTTTAGAGCTTGAGATGCCCTTTCTGCTCAAAACTCAGAACTCGGACCATCTTTCTTCCCGAGTTGGAGTCGAGCTGACGCAAATCAGCAAAACGAATTTATATATAGTAATGCCGTTCATTTTAAAATTACCACATATGTTGAATTTTGTGCCACTTATTCATTAAATTGCGTGGGAAAAAAGTAAGTAGGTTAAGTGTTAGGTAACACTCAGGCTGATGCTGTATGTTTTTATCATTTTGGGTGTTGACAAGCGAGAAGATTTTCGAAAAGCACCTACAATCGAACCTAGCCTTCGCTAGAAGCTGTACCGATGACCCATCATGAAGCACAATCGCTCAAGAATCTGGAAAATTGAAGAATGTTTTTGTTTTCGGGCCGCATCATCGCTAAGCGGGCCCTGCTATCGGCGTATTTTGGTCGCGTTTGCAGTTACAAATCGTTGCCCGCCCGCAACTTGTTTGGTGACAATTGGACAGCTGACAACCTGCGCGATGATTTACCGCACACTCGACGAGTGCGATTTGCCACCCCGTCGGCGAACCAATTTCACCTTTTATCATAGATCGCCAAGATTTCTTCATAAAATCCGAACGCAGTTCCACCAAAAAGTTGAATAACTTCTAGTAGCCGTAGTCTCGCTGCTCGTCCAACATAGAAAGTACGATGGAAACGCCTTCTTACACAATACTTGATTTTTGTGTTTATTCGTCAACTCATTTTTATCACGCGAGAGGGGAAGTTTTTCTTTATCCTGCGCCATTTAAAAAAACCAAGGGCTAAAAACAGCCACAAATTTTTAGACTTCAGATTTGCGTTTGCATTGAAACTGTTAACTAGTTTTGCGAACGAGGTTGTTTTATGTGTTTCGAGACGAGCAGAGAACACAAAACCCCTTCCTATCGGTCTGAGGTTGAGTATCTGCATGAATCACGTGATTGCGCTTCCCTAATTGCTCTTTTTCTCTCTTCTTCGAGCTTCGATTGTCCGCCTCCATTGGAAGTCAGAGGTTAGGGTCATTGTTTGTTCCCAGTTCTTGTCAATTGAACAGGTTCATCGTTTCTACGGCTTCAGGAACGCAGAAGATACACTGGTGTGCAAAACTTAAGGACGAGACAGATGAAGTATCATAACCTTTTGATAGCTTTGTGGACCGTTTAACGGTTCCTGTTAACTGCTTTCTTTAGTGCCCTGTGGCAGCTCTTTGTATGTGTGGTTAGGTTCCATAGAGTCATGTTACGCGCCAGTAACACGTCGTTGGAAAAGCTACGTTCGTCCCTAAGTTTTGCACACCAGTGTATTTCTTGGATTACTTGTTACCCTCCACTGGCGGTAGAGGTGCACTGGAGGTTGTACTCCTCCATGGCTTTGTACATATATTAATGGAGGCGCTTTTTGCCCTTTACCACATGGCTGTTAAGTTCACGTGAATGTAGGAGCGTAAGCGTCAGCAAAGGCTAGCGGGGCATTTGAAAAAAGGCACTGCCATGATTATGCACTGTTTTGTGATATTGTTATGAAGAGCCTACCCGTAACATGAATTTTTCAAATAATGCCCTATTTTTCAACAAAATGCACTTTTACTTTTGTCCTTAACCGCTGAAGTGAATTTCTACTGGAACTGAATTTCCATTCACATTTCTTTTCTTATTAAAAGCGAAATTACAGAGAAATGAGTTCACAACTTCCCTCGATGGGTTTTGTTATCATCTATCCTAGTGAAGAATGTCCCTGCGCCTTACAAAGGCAGTTCTTTTTCGTTAGGTTTTTTTTAGAACAACCAGAAAGAACGGCCCATCTCCCTCTACTCCCGTTTTCTGAGCATTTTTTTGAGAGTACAGAACTAATATGTGACTTCGCAAGGCGAAGTGCTTGGGCGCGTGTGGTTGTTACGATGGCTAACGACTTCTCTTGTAATGGAGAACGGCTTGAGTATCCTGTTTACTTGAGATTGTGGCCACCAGAATTCATCACCCATGTTTCCAGAAGAAGCTCACAACAGATCGCTTTCGTTGAGAAACGATGGTAAATAGCAGATTAAAAGATTTGAGTTCAAAAATGGCTCATGCTGATTTTTCTCCCTTTCCTCTTCCTCCGGAGTAATAATACAATACTCTCTCTCGAAATGTAGTATTTTCCTCATAAAGAGTATCCACAGGAGATGATAGGAGATAGCTTAATCGCAAATATGAAAGAAAACAGTTATGATTAAGAAGGTAGAGTAGCAGCTTCGAGAGATGTAGTTGAAGTGCGCAACTGAGCTAACGGTACGGAATTTGGCTCAAGCTCGTAATCGTAGGAAGCTCCTGGGAATCGTACCAGCCCTTCTTCTTTTGGAGAGTGGAGGCCTGGATTGGCTAACGCTCGGTGATAAGAAATGTATTAGCGTTAGCTTGTCAGATGGTGGCTAGAAGTAATTAGGCTGAAACTGTGGCATTTTTAGGAGGTTGACACGACGATGAGCAAAAGCTCGGGATTAAGATCCATGTTATGTCACTGTGTTACGCCGAATTTCGTAACGTTACATCTTAGTGGTCTAGATATGACATTTCAAGTTTACTATTCGTTCATTCAATCGAGCCTCTTTTGTGGATATAAGCGCAATCTGTCAAAGTTTCGAAATTTTTGTTATTTTCTCGTATTGGTTGTGGAGGGACCTAGGAATATAGAGGTGAGGGAGGGAGTAGATTCCAAAATTGAGCGCTCGAGAAGCGCATTAAAGTGAAGTGTGAGAAGGAAAGAAGACGCTATTTATGAGTTGAATTACCTAGATGGAAAGGGTTTGTGCTTGAATAAAGCCACCCTTCGAAAATTTGTTATTCTTGTACCGTCGCTCGTTAATCAGATTTGGTGCGGCAAAGGCATGTTTGCTAGTGTATGCACAGTGGACGCACGGAGTTCTATCTCTGATGAAATCCACCCCGTTTGCGGGGGTTGCCCGACGGGCGATCACGTGCTGCTCCTCGCGACTCGCCATGGGCTCGCCATTTTGATGTTGCTCGCTGTCAGCTGCGTCTTGTGAATGGCTAATAAGCACTTTCGAGGGTATTTTCGTCTCACGTTTTCTCTCAGTTTGTACTCAAGGAATCCAATCATCGAAGTTCAACAGGGACGGGAAGCCGCTTTGAGTTTTTTTTTTTCATGGAGCGGAGGGTGGATGTTCTTGCAGAAAGACAGTAGAATGGAATTAGGATAAAAAACTAACGCGTTGGTGCCTTGAGAAGGAAAATGTAGTATTAAGAGAGTTTGAAAAGGAATTTCACCAGTTTTGCGCTATTTTGCTATATTCTATCAGCAACATAATGGCGGATAAAATTATACGAGGTAGAGCAGTCGAATTGAAGAGGAGGGGGAGGGGCGTTCTTAACGAAATTTCACTTTAGAATGGGAATCGATGGAAGGCAAATGAAAGGGAAATTGAGGTTTTATCTTCGGCGCATATTTTGCGCATGGAGAATGAAGCAGAAGTAATCGGCAGGCCTCGCTGAAATTCGTCACACCGAAACATAAAAGATTGTTCGTTTGCAGTCGTGTTGTTTCGACCACAAAAACTCCTTCTTATGTGCTTATGGCGAGAATTCGCGGCCATCGAAACACGGTCACTCCATCCCCCTTGAAGATGGTTCCTCAACAGAGTTTATATGTTCACTACGAAATTTGAGCTGTGTAATGAATGCAGCAATCAAAACTTACGGAATCGAGTACAATTCACTTAAACCTGAGTTGGAAGCAGGATGACACGTCGTCGCTGCAGACACAACCACAAGTGAGACGACCTCAAGTAAATCTGGTCACTGCTGGTTCCTAGAGGTAGCTGATAGTTGGTAAATGATAGCTGTAAATCATTTCATTAGCAAAACATTCATATTTTGGGGAGGCCGTCGTCATTTGTGGTGTGTGGTCTGCACTCGACGCGCATCCTCTTTCGGAAGCAGAGTGAAAGGAAACGTTCATGAGGAGAGCAGCCAGGGAGCGCTTCGGTCGAGTCTGAGCTTGAACTTGAGCGGTAGATCGCGTATTTGGGAGTCCAACACCATATTGCCTCAATGCCTGAATTCTTCGAGCCTAAGGTAGCTTTCAAAGTGGAGGGAGTATGAACGCATTCACGTCACGTTGTGTCAATTCATCAAACATTTATTGTGGGGAAGAGTGAGGAAGAATCTTTATGAGGTAATTTCTCCTGCAATGCTCGCTCGCTTAATCTACTTCTTTCGCCGTTTTCTGACATATGAGTCAATTTTATTTTACAAGTGCATTATTTTTCTAAAATCACGTCTACTTTCTAAATTAAGACCTAGCAATCCTTATCTCTCGCTCATGGTCTTGGTCCCCGCTTGTTATGAGTCGCGCTACGCTGATTGCTTCGTCTAATCGAATTCTAGGGAGGGAGCTGTCATGCTCATACGAAAAGAGCAAAGCCGGGAAGGAGAGCTTTTGGCCAGATCATAGCCCTTTTAAGGCAGTTCTGGCTAATTACTGGAAGCAAAATGGAGAGGAAATAGCTCTCGTTGCCATGTCCTGCACTTCGGTGCGTGCCGCGTGTCGTTCAGTTGTGACGATGACCGTCGTTCCACGTTACACTTTTTGCTTGTCACTTCGTTCTTTCATTACAATTGAGCTGTACTAGCTGTGTTGCGTGTGACAAGCGACATGATGAGCAGCGACAGATTGTTGTCGCTACCTACTTGGCCTACATTTCCTTTTTATCGAATTATAGTACCCACCCCCACAATGCGTGTTGGTCTTTTACGGGTATGATTACATCGTTTTTATAACAATGTTGCAGATTGTATTTTCTTGTGGGAAAAAATGAACAACTTCGGCCTGTTTTTTTTTGTCAAGGATAGAAGCACTGTCCAACATTCGGAGTGCATGCGGTGCCGTGCACTCAAACGACATCTGGATGATCTGTTTTTAGTTAACGTCGAGATCCGCTAAGGCGATTCGTCAGTGAGGTCACTGGCCACGTTAGGAGGCCAAATCTCATTCTGGCCACACTTCTTTGGTTATTGGTCATTAGATCACGTAGGTGACCGCCTAGTGAATGGATCCGGGTCACGGAATTTAAAAATGAACCACAGGGGAGAATGTGTGTCAATAACGCGGGAACTAACCTCCCTATATGTAAAAAGGTTAGCCTTCCAACCGGAACCCTGAACTCGGATTAGTCTAATATCCGCTATACAGTCGTTCCTGTGAGCTGATTCCGCTGATCTAGGAAGGTACGGTACTTTATCTGCCTATTAATTATGTGATGTCTTAGCTGGTCTCGAAGCTCTCGTAGGGTAGCGAGACATTTGGTCGGATAAATCATGAATTGGTTTCCACCTTTTTAGGCTCCGAAGAAGGCGAAATCGCCGAAACGTTAGCCACCGGAATCATATTATTGTCAACCTCGTGTGCTGTTAAGTCAAATAAATCGTACTTAATTATGCCGAGGTTCATTGAGAGTCCATCTTGGCGACTAGTAAACTTACTTCGTACTCGTGGTTTCAAGGAAACGTGACATCGGAGACCAGGAACCGCTGCTGCCTGTTTTTTGCTAATATTTTTATTTTGGTTGTTGTAGAAGTTACTTCCCTCTGAATATTCTCCAAAGCATTTCTACTCATTCCGTAATCAATCCAAGCCTGTTCACAAGTGGGATTTTTTTCTGGCTCTAAGTTTTTTGGTTCCCTCAGGTGTGCGCCGCTGCTCGTCTAAGGGTTCTTGTTCAAAAGTCGCCACACCCCGCAGCAGAGTTCATTGTTGACTACTACGTAGTTGTTCAAAATGAATCGTTCCCGAAGTGTTGCCAAGTAGGCTCCGTCACGATCATTGTTGTCTATAAATGCTATAGTTCGCAATGAATGCCTCTGTGGTGAGCAATCGCGTTAGCTATCCATCTTTTTAACAGATCGTTCGCTGTACGAACGACAACAAGCAGTCGGGCAGGTGATGTTTTTCGGACAGGTGTGGGAGCGACGAAACCGTCACTGGGGTGAGCTCTGCCTCGCTTGCAAAATTGTTACCTCACTTCACTGTTTGGGAAGATCCCCTGTTCTGTTAACAATAGAATTAGCAGAACGGTGGACTTGCTACCTGCTCTCACCACACCGCCTTTTGCTTTGCATGTGAGTAATTACCATTTTTGACTTGTTTTTATTGGATAACTGCTGTGTAATTGATAGCACAATTGCTCGGAAAGCAAGAGATCCGGGTACGAATCCCGGCTGGGGCGAAAGTTTTGCCCACAACTCAGCATTCTTGTGATTTGAGTAATTATCAAACAATTTTCTCTCAGGCCCTCCACGGAATTAGTCTTC
>MU891303.1:0-10201 GCA_036418205.1 Ostertagia ostertagi
CGAATTCGAAGTAAGACGAATTTATACAAAATTTTTTACAAGTAATGCTGGGCTGTTGTGAACAAAACTTTCGCCCCAGGCGGGACTAGAACCCGCACCTCTCGCTTTCCGGGCAAGTGCGCTACCAGTTACGCTACCGGGGCACCATTTCATTCCAACTCAGCTTTTCATGGTATACTTTTTATATATCTATATATTTTTATAATTTTCATGGTACAGTTTCATTCACAACCCAGCATTTGTGAAACATTCGCAAGGCGAACTGCGGCCAAAAGCAACAGCTAACAAGTCTCCCTATTCTGTTTCCTTGCAGAAGAATCGAGAAGAACCAAATCCTTATCTATGCCCTGGCAATTATTCCGGTGAAAGCTAGGAGTTAACTAATTGATTATTTTGATAAGCCGGAACGATGCCGAATTTGAAATGAAGAGCTCTTGGAATAGTTCACCAGTTCAGCAGGTGTGCTCACTGTCTCAGTCAGCAGCGATGGTCGCAACGGATTTGACCCTCCTCTTTTGATAGCGGCGATGATATCTGAAATTATGCCTTTCCAAACCGCAATTTCATATATTTAAAATATGATAATGGATGCTTCAAACCTTCAATATCCTCGTTTTCGCCATAAATGCTCCATGCAGGAGTTTTCCTGATTACTTCTGATGCAACTATCGCAAACGAATAGATGTCGGCAGATTTTGATGGCCCTTGCTGAGGTGAATTCATCAATTCGGGTGCCATCCATATTTTGTCTGAAAAACAAATGTTTGAGTTCAGCTTCTACCATTTTCACTCTCTCCCCTTTTTCATTTCCTTTATGTAATTCATGATAATATCCTCGTAGTGTCATATACCACGGAAACGTAGACTTGGTGTCATTCATGAATAAATAAAAATACAAACACAGTAAGGCTGGATAGTCTTACGTTGATCAGCAACTCGAACAAGCTCGGAAAGTCCGCAGTCACATACTTTAACTTGAAATGAGTCTGTTACAAGGCAGCTAGCTGATGTGAGACGACCATGACAACCGAGAAAGGAGTGGTGTATATAATTGAGACCCTGCAAAATTCAAAGAAAAGAATCTTGTGGATGAAATCGAAATTAAAGTGGTAACAGTTCTGCACGGAAAGTTGGAATGAAAATGTGAAATCGCACACTAGTCGCAGCCAAATCGAGAGTGAATTGGGAGTGAATTCAGGAGTGCGCGCCTCTATAGCTCAGTGGCAGAGCGTCTGTCTCGTAAACAGAAGGTCTGCGGTTCAATCCCGCATGGAGGCAACGTTTTGCAAAGCGAGCGATGGCGTTTGTCAGGGAGAGATCTTGGCCCCTGCTGATAAAATCCCTTGCTTTCGATCACAAAGAGCAGAGACATCATTTCGAGCTAAATCGAAAGCGAATTGGGAGTGAATTCAGGAGTGCGCGCCTCTATAGCTCAGTGGCAGAGCGTCTGTCTCGAACTAGAAGTCCGGTCCAATCCCAGCATGGAGGCTAACGTTTTGCAAAGCGACGTGGCGTGGTCCAAGGGGAGACCTTGCCCTGCTGACAAAATCCCTGCTTCGAATCACTAAAAGGCACAGACATGTTCCTTGGAGCCTAAACAGAGAGGAATTGAGAATTCACGAGTGCGCGGCCTCTAAGCTCAGTGGCAGAGCGTCGTCTGCGAAACAAGAAAGGCTGCGTCATCCCGCCATGAGGCAATACGATGCACAGCGAGCGCATGCTTAGTCAGGAAGTAATCTGCCCTCGACAACCCCCTCTTGCCTCGATCGTCACCAAAGCAGAGACATCATTTCGAGCTGAATCGAAAGTGAATTGGGAGTGAATTCAGGAGTGCGCGCCTCTATAGCTCAGTGGCAGAGCGTCTGTCTCGTAAACAGAAGGTCTGCGGTTCAATCCCGCATGGAGGCAACGTTTTGCAAAGCGAGCGATGGCGTTTGTCAGAGAGAGATCTTGCCCCTGCTGAGACAAAATCCCTTGCTTTCGACGATCACATGGAGCAGAGACATCCTTTCGAGCTAAATCGAAAGTGAATTGGGAGTGAATTCAGGAGTGCGCGCCTCTATAGCTCAGTGGCAGAGCGTCTGTCTCGTAAACAGAAGGTCTGCGGTTCAATCCCGCATGGAGGCAACGTTTTGCAAAGCGAGCGATGGCGTTGGCCAGGGAGAGATCTTGGCCCCTGCTGATAAAACCTGCTCGGTTTCGATCACATGGAGCAGAGACATCATTTCGAGCTAAATCGAAAGTGAATTGGGAGTGAATTTAGGAGTGCGCGCCTCTATAGCTCAGTGGCAGAGCGTCTGTCTCGTAAACAGAAGGTCTGCGGTTCAATCCCGCATGGAGGCAACGTTTTGCAAAGGGAGCGATGGCGTTGCCAGGTAGAATCTGGCCCCTGCTGACAAAATCCCTTGCTTTCGATCACATGGAGCAGAGACATCATTTCGAGCTAAATCGAAAGTGAATTGGGAGTGAATTCAGGAGTGCGCGCCTCTATAGCTCAGTGGCAGAGCGTCTGTCTCGTAAACAGAAGGTCTGCGGTTCAATCCCGCATGGAGGCAACGTTTTGCAAAGCGAGCGATGGCGTTGGCCAGGGAGAGATCTTGGCCCCTGCTGATAAAACCTGCTCGGTTTCGATCACATGGAGCAGAGACATCATTTCGAGCTAAATCGAAAGTGAATTGGGAGTGAATTCAGGAGTGCGCGCCTCTATAGCTCAGTGGCAGAGCGTCTGTCTCGTAAACAGAAGGTCTGCGGTTCAATCCCGCATGGAGGCAACGTTTTGCAAAGCGAGCGATGGCGTTGGCCAGGGAGAGATCTTGGCCCCTGCTGATAAAATCCCTCGCTTTCGATCACATGGAGCAGAGACATCATTTCGAGCTAAATCGAAAGTGAATTGGGAGTGAATTCAGGAGTGCGCGCCTCTATAGCTCCCAGTGCGCCATCTAGCCGTCCTTCTCGGTACAACCCAGCACAGGCTCCTCGCGGTTTCCAATCCCCCATCGGAGCAACGTTTTTGGCAAACGACAATGTTTGGCACGCCGCCGCGAGCGAGGCGTGTCAGGCGCGGACCTGATCCGCTCTGGCCCTGCTGCGGCTAGAACTCGCGGCCCCTTGCGGTTGCGATCACAAAGAGCAAATCCTACATTGCGAGCCTAAATGTCGCAAAAGTGAATGGGTGAACTTCGAGGGAGACGCGCCATACTATACGCCAGTGGGTCAGAGGGGGCGTCTGCTCGTAAGACAGAAAGTCGCGGTAATCCCGCATGGAGTCCATCGGTTGCAAAGCGACGCGATGCGTTGCCATGGGAGAAGGATCGCTGCCCGCCTGCTGGACAAAGAGCCCTTGCTTTGCGATCACTTGAAAGAGCAGTATTACTGATTTTGGATCTTAAACCTGAAAATTTTCTTTAATGGAGTTTGAATTTCATAAGGATTGCGCGTCTTGCGTTTCTTATTCTGCTTCAGTGCTTATTAGTCGTCTGTTTCTCGTTATTACTAGATATTCTTGCGTGTCTTATATTCTTCTTTTTTCCATGGAGGCAACGTTTTGCAAAGCGAGCGATGGCGTTGGCCAGGGAGAGATCTTGGCCCCTGCTGACAAAATCCCTTGCTTTCGATCACAAAGAGCAGAGACATCATTTCGAGCTAAATCGAAAGTGAATTGGGAGTGAATTCAGGAGTGCGCGCCTCTATAGCTCAGTGGCAGAGCGTCTGTCTCGTAAACAGAAGGTCTGCGGTTCAATCCCGCATGGAGGCAACGTTTTGCAAAGCGAGCGATGGCGTTGGCCAGGGAGAGATCTTGGCCCCTGCTGATAAAAACCTGCTTTCGATCACATGGAGCAGAGACATTTCGAGCTAAATCGAAAGTGAATTGGGAGTGAATTCAGGAGTGCGCGCCTCTATAGCTCAGTGGCAGAGCGTCTGTCTCGTAAACAGAAGGTCTGCGGTTCAATCCCGCATGGAGGCAACGTTTTGCAAAGCGAGCGATGGCGTTGGCCAGGGAGAGATCTTGGCCCCTGCTGATAAAACCTGCTCGGTTTCGATCACATGGAGCAGAGACATCATTTCGAGCTAAATCGAAAGTGAAACATAAAGCAGAGACATTTTCGAGCTGAATCGAAAGTGAATTGGGAGTGAATTCAGGAGTGCGCGCCTCTATAGCTCAGTGGCAGAGCGTCTGTCTCGTAAACAGAAGGTCTGCGGTTCAATCCCGCATGGAGGCAACGTTTTGCAAAGCGAGCGATGGCGTTGGCCAGGGAGATCTTGGCCCCTGCTGATAAAACCCTCGGTTTCGATCACATGGAGCAGAGACATCATTTCGAGCTAAATCGAAAGTGAATTGGGAGTGAATTCAGGAGTGCGCGCCTCTATAGCTCAGTGGCAGAGCGTCTGTCTCGTAAACAGAAGGTCTGCGGTTCAATCCCGCATGGAGGCAACGTTTTGCAAAGCGAGCGATGGCGTTGGCCAGGGAGAGATCTTGGCCCCTGCTGATAAAACCTGCTCGGTTTCGATCACATGGAGCAGAGACATCATTTCGAGCTAAATCGAAAGTGAATTGGGAGTGAATTCAGGAGTGCGCGCCTCTATAGCTCAGTGGCAGAGCGTCTGTCTCGTAAACAGAAGGTCTGCGGTTCAATCCCGCATGGAGGCAACGTTTTGCAAAGCGAGCGATGGCGTTGGCCAGGGAGAGATCTTGGCCCCTGCTGACAAAACCCTGCTTTCGATCACATGAGCAGAGACATTTCGAGCTAAATCGAAAGTGAATTGGGAGTGAATTCAGGAGCGCGCCTCTATAGCTCAGTGGCAGAGCGTCTGTCTCGTAAACAGAAGGTCTGCGGTTCAATCCCGCATGGAGGCAACGTTTTGCAAAGCGAGCGATGGCGTTGGCCAGGGAGAGATCTTGGCCCCTGCTGACAAAACCGCTTGCTTTCGACACATGGAGCAGACATCATTTCGAGCTAAATCGAAAGTGAATTGGGAGTGAATTCAGGAGTGCGCGCCTCTATAGCTCAGTGGCAGAGCGTCTGTCTCGTAAACAGAAGGTCTGCGGTTCAATCCCGCATGGAGGCAACGTTTTGCAAAGCGAGCGATGGCGTTGGCCAGGGAGAGATCTTGGCCCCTGCTGATAAAACCTGCTCGGTTTCGATCACATGGAGCAGAGACATCATTTCGAGCTAAATCGAAAGTGAATTGGGAGTGAATTCAGGAGTGCGCGCCTCTATAGCTCAGTGGCAGAGCGTCTGTCTCGTAAACAGAAGGTCTGCGGTTCAATCCCGCATGGAGGCAACGTTTTGCAAAGCGAGCGATGGCGTTGGCCAGGGAGAGATCTTGGCCCCTGCTGACAAATTCCTGCCACTTTCTACTCACAAAAGCAAGACATTTCCCGATCTAAATCGAAAGCGATCACAAAGAGCAGAGACATCATTTCGAGCTAAATCGAAAGTGAATTGGGAGTGAATTCAGGAGTGCGCGCCTCTATAGCTCAGTGGCAGAGCGTCTGTCTCGTAAACAGAAGGTCTGCGGTTCAATCCCGCATGGAGGCAACGTTTTGCAAAGCGAGCGATGGCGAGTGGCTCCGGGAAGATCTTCCCGCCTGCTTGACACAATCCCGTCTTTCGAATCCACAAAGACAAAGACCAATCATTTCGAGCTAAATCGAAAGTGAATTGGGAGTGAATCCAGGAGTGCGCGCCTCTATAGCTCAGTGGCAGAGCGTCTGTCTCGTAAACAGAAGGTCGCGTTCAATCCCGCATGGAGGCAACGTTTTGCAAAGCGAGCGATGGCGTTGGCCAGGGAGAGATCTTGGCCCCTGCTGATAAAGCCTGCTCGGTTTCGATCACATGGAGCAGAGACATCATTTCGAGCTAAATCGAAAGTGAATTGGGAGTGAATTCAGGAGTGCGCGCCTCTATAGCTCAGTGGCAGAGCGTCTGTCTCGTAAACAGAAGGTCTGCGGTTCAATCCCGCATGGAGGCAACGTTTTGCAAAGCGAGCGATGGCGTTGGCCAGGGAGAGATCTTGGCCCCTGCTGATAAAACCTGCTCGGTTTCGATCACATGGAGCAGAGACATCATTTCGAGCTAAATCGAAAGTGAATTGGGAGTGAATCAGGAGTGCGCGCCTCTATAGCTCAGTGGCAGAGCGTCTGTCTCGTAAACAGAAGGTCTGCGGTTCAATCCCGCATGGAGGCAACGTTTTGCAAAGGGAGCGATGGCGTGCCAGGAGATACGTGTGGCCCCTGCTGACAAAAATCCCTGCTTCTCGATAAACAACAGCAGCAGGAACTATATTTCAGTCTAAATGAAAGGAGATTGAGTTGAATTAGAAATGCGCGCCTCTCAGTAGTCTGCGAGGTGGCAGAAGAGGCGTCTGTCTCGTGAAAAGAGATCAGAACGGTCTGCGGTCAGTTCCGCGGGCGAGAAGGCAACGTTTTGCAAAGCGAGCGATGGCGGTTGTCAGGAATCTTGGCCCCTGGGCTGACATAATCCCTTGTTTACGATCACACAAAGAGCAGAGACCATTCGACTACAAATCGAAAGCGAACACACAGAGCAGGGACATTTCGAGCCTAAATCGAAAGTGAATTGGGAGTGAATTCAGGAGTGCGCGCCTCTATAGCTCAGTGGCAGAGCGTCTGTCTCGTAAACAGAAGGTCTGCGGTTCAATCCCGCATGGAGGCAACGTTTTGCAAAGCGAGCGATGGCGTTGTCCAGGGAGAGATCTTGGCCCCTGCTGACAAAACTTGCTGCTTCGATCACATGGAGCAGAGACATCATTTCGAGCTAAATCGAAAGTGAATTGGGAGTGAATTCAGGAATGCGCGCCTCTATAGCTCAGTGGCAGAGCGTCTGTCTCGTAAACAGAAGGTCTGCGGTTCAATCCCGCATGGAGGCAACGTTTTGCAAAGCGAGCGATGGCGTTGGCCCCCGGGCGAGAGACTTGCCGCCTCGACAAATCCCTGCATTCGATCACAAAGAGGCAGATACATGTGGAGACATCATTTCGAGCTGAATCGAAAGTGAATTGGGAGTGAATTCAGGAGTGCGCGCCTCTATAGCTCAGTGGCAGAGCGTCTGTCTCGTAAACAGAAGGTCTGCGGTTCAATCCCGCATGGAGGCAACGTTTTGCAAAGCGAGCGATGGCGTTGGCCAGGGAGAGATCTTGGCCCCTGACAAAATCCCTTGCTCGATCACTCAAAGTGGAGCAGAGACATCATTTCGAGCTAAATCGAAAGTGAATTGGGAGTGAATTCAGGAGTGCGCGCCTCTATAGCTCAGTGGCAGAGCGTCTGTCTCGTAAACAGAAGGTCTGCGGTTCAATCCCGCATGGAGGCAACGTTTTGCAAAGCGAGCGATGGCGTTGGCCAGGGAGAGATCTTGGCCCCTGATGAAAAGCCTTGCTCGGTTTTGATCACATGGAGCAGAGACATCATTTCGAGCTAAATCGAAAGTGAATTGGGAGTGAATTCAGGAGTGCGCGCCTCTATAGCTCAGTGGCAGAGCGTCTGTCTCGTAAACAGAAGGTCTGCGGTTCAATCCCGCATGGAGGCAACGTTTTGCAAAAATTTCGTGGCACATTCCGTTGAGAATTTCCTCGCTGGTAGCGCAGTCTTCCCCACTTTCTCTCCAAAGTAGAGCACAATCCGAATACACCGAGTGTAAGAATATCTCGATGTGATATTCTGGTACTTGCAAACGTCTCGTTCAAGCAGAGGGAAAACAAAGAATTTCCAGATGAATCGAATTTAGCGAATATTGCCTTGACCACTGACTGTGAATCCTATTCGAGAGCAAAAGGGAGCCTAATTGCTCACCTGTAAACTGCCACGGGTGGTCACATTTTCCAAACAACCATATAATCCATGCCGTCATAGGAAAAGCCCAGGAATTTGTTCACGTTGTCATGATCTAGTTTGCGCATCTGCAATTCCAAAACTGACACTTTTTACTCCATGCTAGTAAAGAGTAAATAAAGCTACCCCAAACAGTCGTTCCTTTCGCATCGACAAAACGCCACCTGAGGAATGTTTTGGTGATGAGACCGGTTCGTTTCAAGGCATTGCTATGTGAATAATCTGTCTCCTCACCAGTATTCTTTTGACGTGATCGGTGGATCGGTCCTGATGAAGCGACCGATATACTCTTTTCCCTTTCCTATCATATCCATTCAATTGATATCTCCCTCTCTCATCTATTTAGTCGCAATGTTTACAAAGCCGTTTCTAACATTTCGTCCTATATTTTATCTGAGTCGACTTGCTACATCCCCCTTATTGCATATTACTTACCAAAATCTCGGCGCAATGTGCCTCGAGGGGAGGGTGGGGGCAGTCGCCGCGCGTGATCTCTGCCCGTCCGGGCGCCTATACTTATGCCCTAGAATAGCAGTAGCTTTGGAAGAATGACAATTCTATACCTGATCCTTCTCTTCCCTGCCCCAGCTTACCTGATTTCAGCGAAGAGGAAAGCTACACACGAAAAGTAGTAATCGCGGCAGCTGCGAACTGGCCCCTCGAGCCACATTGCGCCCTCAATCTCGTTATTCAAGGGGAGTTTGTAGAAAATCTTTTGCACAGAAGAACCACGAAATTTTACACTCAAAGGCAGGGCCCGGGCTCGGCCTCACTGAAGAAGGCCCCCTTCTGGATGGACGTGCTATGTCTGCCGCGCAATGTGAACGCCTGCTTTCGCGCCTCTACACCCACTATGCTGGCCTTCACCCGGATTGAGTCATCCAACCCAAAAGGATACGCACCCCACAATTCGATCTCTTACATGGAGCCTCGCTATGCCCCTCGTCTCAGTAATATCTCTTCCCTATCACGAATCACATTATCTCATCTCACTGTCTGCTCACTTAGCATCTCACACTAGAAGTCAACACCGTTTATCGGTCCTGCAGCATTACAAGAAGACACCCGTTTTCGCTGTCTTGACGATTTTTTCCTTCTTTTTCTTTTCGCATCACTGCTTCAATGCTAGAGAGATTACCGCATGAATTCGATCCTGGACCTCGCCTTCAAGAACCAACACAATCCAAGTTGGTAGACAATCAAATGACTAAAAGTACCTCTGTTAAGACGGTAACCCGGTGATGAGCGATTTTCCATTCATTCATTAATCGCTGTTTTGCCAGATTCCTTTCCCTGAAAAAAAACTTCAGTGGAGATTCCTCGACTCTACACTTTGATGCCGATCATTGTGTTAGCAGTGGAAGCAATTTTAAAGGCACATTTCACAGCTAACGGAGGGTTAAAACACGCTCCGTGTATGAGCTGGACCAGTGCGCGATCGCAGAACTTGAACCGATTTAACAGCTCTATCGTGTGTGACTAGGGCCTTGAAGGGTTCTGCGCACAGCTAAAATGACCATTAGACAGGTAGACGCATTAGGAAAGAGGTATCTAGCAGAACTTCGGCGTCTGCGTCTCGCCCACTTCCTTGTTCCCTCGTCTTGTATCAGAGTTCACCCTCTTTCAACGCCGTAAACTCGTACAACACTCAAGAGCAACTGCAGAAATAACAGCCTTATCGTTGTTCTCAAGTTTTCTTCAGTTTTTTGCAAGAAAACCTTTAGCACCTTCGCATGCTTCATGGTGAAGCCTCACATTCTGTGCCTCCATTTCGTGGACTGTGCCTTTAAGGTTGTGTTTGTGATGGCTGGGAGACGAAATCCATTTTGGGGACGTTATTGATCGACACATAACTACTCCGCACTCATACGGCAAGACTGTCGCGAAGTATGAACGTGGATGGATGGTGGATGGGCGTGGGGAGACCGTCTTACCACACTCAGCAGCGGGCCAAGGGTGTAGTGGAGCTCTCTCCGGACGCACCCTGCCCACTATTAGTGTGGTTGGAGCGCTCATAGAAGGCTTCAGCCCACTTGGGAAGTGTGGTGAGACCGCTTCTCCACGCCAACCAATCACTGCCTTTGAAAAGAGGAGTTGTAAGGAGGTACCTGCACAAGTAGCACGTGAACCAGATAAGACAAAGAATGAGCATAAAAGCAATAGCAGCGCCAACTCCTATGTATGGAGCGTAGATTTCCCAGAATTCCCGTGGACAATCCTGTGTAGAAAAACCGCATCGTGGTACTGTAAGAGGTCTGAAAATTGAACTCGTCTTCTTTTGAATTTTTATCTGAAGTTCGTGATGTTCTTACTTTTGTCCTTCCCTGTTAGCCCATATCGTTGTGCTCGGAT
>MU891305.1:0-12252 GCA_036418205.1 Ostertagia ostertagi
GAAAATCTAGAAACTAACTCTTGAACAAGGCAGTTATTCAAGTGTGAAACGAGAGAGTTGTTCTCCAGAACACATTAGTGAGGAACTTCAATTTAACTTGCTTAGGTCTCTAGGTGATAGCAGTCAGATTGTCTAATCAGTACGTCCCTCTCCCTCTCCTCCACATCGTCCAGTCAAGGACTCGGCTACTACTTCGTTTTCGCCCTTAAAGGCACGGATCGCGATAACGTTCCCAGATCAACTGTATTCAATAGTGAGATATTGAGGTCCTTGAGCAGAGGGTCGTAGCTCCGTAGCGACCAGAAAATTTACTACAACGGCGCTAGCCGCTCGCGTTACCCGCTGCGATCGCTTCCATTTGTATTCGTTCGCAACACACACGGTGTCTGCACCGGTAGGATAGTTCTTCAAGCCTTTCAAGATTGAGCTTTTATTAGGCTTACGTTTCGGCTTCTTCGCCTTCGTCAGAGCCTGAAATGGTCAAAAGCATATGTAACTTGCCGCTCAAACGCCTCAACAAAAACTCAAGACTATTTCACTAGATTAGGAAACTTCCAAAGGTATTGATCGATGGAGGCATGGGACTGCTTACCTTAAACTCTGCCGCTTGACAGGAGGACGACCACCCTCGTACTAACTTGCCTGCACCCTATCGTACGCTTTGTCGCCTTTAGCTTGCTCGCCTACCACTGTTGACTGCACAGAAAGAGAAGGTCCTTAGTATCAATGTAATATATGAGCACTTCTGGGTCCGGGCACAGCAAGGCCCGAACCCAGAACTCGGGATGGGTCCCCCATTCTGCATCTCTGGACGCTTCCCCTATTCTTGACCATGAGAGTTGCGTCATCGACCAGAGCAGAGACGTACAGAGCTTTGGGGACCCATCCTCGACTTGAGGCTTGCTGCACCCGGCCCCTGCTTTCCTCCCTCATTAGCTCACCTTTTCTTTTGAGATAAATAACACACCAATTCAATTGCGACCCGCACCTTTGATGTCTGGAAATACAGCGTGGTAGAATACATTCATTATGCTAGAATTTTTGGAACCCTCTCTGAGGAATAAACCGGTTACTTGGCTTGACAGTTGCTCTGTAAGTTCAAATCCGGCAAACAATCAGTCTTGAGGACTCAGTCCAATGACATCTTTATTATTGAATCACTCACATTGTGCATGTGCGCACAGGCGGAAGCAGCGTAGCATACGCAGAAAAAGCGAAATCTGCCGACCACCGGGAGAAATAACTGGCCAATATCACATGATATTAATATAATATGATATTACAGAAAAAAAGAATAGGTAATCACCGCTCATCGACTCTTTTTTTTTGCGCTAGGCATTGTTCATTCTATTCAGAATCGTAATAGCATTTGAACTAACTTAGCATTATGCAATAACATTGTAGAAGGTCAGGCGATGTCGAGGTCAGTCGGCCCACTCCTGCTATGACGCTTTCTAAGCCGACATCCCGGAGAAAAGTTGGCTGGCGCGTAAGTTTAATGACGCCCTGTGTGCGCCTGCCGGGCTGTAGGAAGCGCCTTTCGCCACGAAAACCAAATGACGCTCTAAAGAGGTAAATAATTGTGTTTGAAGGTCTACAAAAGAGCATAAAAACAATGGTATGAGGAAGCAATGTCTAAGGTGTTCATATCGTCTACAGTGCTAAAAAAAGGCCAGAAGCCAAGCTGTTCCTCCGCCAAGCTCAAATACTCTAAATATCATCTTTAGTACCAGACAGAAGCCAAAAGAGCTAAGCTGGGTTCTTTTTCTTTCGGAGCTAAATTAGGAATGTAACTGCCAAGAAAGTGCTTTTCAGGGGCTATCGCAATATAGGGGGCATGGGCTATGCGTAGGATGAGGGGCATCCTCTAGGGCTATGCGTAGGAGGAGCAGGAGCTTTGAGGAAAATAAGGATGGCTCACGCCCCTTGAAATTTCTCCACCTCTTCCTGAGGCTTAGTCCCGTTTTCAACGAAAGACCGTTTCACGCTATTTCGAATGCCACCACAATGCCCCCGTATATTGCGATAGCGCCAATGTTCACAAATTATCTCACTCGGTCAACCTCTCCAACCTAGTATTGTCATGGATCAGCGCGTTTACTACGCATAAATAAATAAAAATAAATAAACAAATATTGAAAGATTCGAAGAGCAGCTCAAATGCGGTGGTCTAAAAATTGTTGCAGGTACCGTGCACCCTCAACGTCTACGATTTTGTAGAGTAAAAGGCATACGATGTGTTCCAGGATAAACCAATCTGAACTGGAATTCCCCTTCCCGTTCCATTGAAAACGGAGGCCATTTACGGGGTGAAGCGCATAAAGCGCTATTATTAGAGAATTCTCAGCTAAAACTGGATAGATGAGGTTGAATAAACAGACTGAAGACAGGCTTTCGATTGCTTCACGAGCGTATCGCGTCACTCGTCTTCGTGAGCGCAGCGCCTACCAGTCAATTGACTTTCACCGCCACACATCGGCTAAAAACTTGTCAAGCGTTATAATTTGCACACGAAAAGGGCTTAATACGCGCAATCCATGGGACGAGTTTCCTCGGTCAACATGGACGGTTAGTTCATTCGTAGCGCATAATTGGCATTCGCCAGCGGTACTTGTGGTACTCGAGGTGGCAGAGCTTGGCTAGTTGTCCGCTTGCGTCAGACGGCTAATCGCCTTGTACCGGCTTTTCGGACCAAGACAGGTGCGATAAATGTCTAACTATTTGACTATGTAGCGTTCTGGTAAGGCTATGGACAGGACGTCTCATTCGGCACTTAAAGTGTCTTCCAACAACAAATGGAACTAGTCTCAGAACAAGCGAAATTACGATGGAGATGTGCGATTAGCGCGCTACGTAACCCCGTCGGGTCGCTGCTGTAGGCATTTTCTTGGCGAACAATAAATTCGAATCCGAACATCTGTGAGAGCCGATCGGACCTTCTAGATGAAATATGAAGCAATCGAGTGTGGCACGCGCAAAATTTTGCGCTGACCGGTTCAAAAACGATTGAAATCCTCTGTGACTGGACGTGAAGGTTTATTAATTTTTTGTGGTAAAATTTGGGAAAAAAAGTTCCTTCAGTATTATTAATTGCTGAATGGATCTTGCACTGCGATTCAGGATGTTTTAATTCCTAAAAGCGCTCCCCCTGCAACTTTTCTAGAGATGAAGAAAGAGAAAGACTCACTGGCGGCGGACGGGGGACTACGTGTACAGGCGAGGAATCTCATATGCCCCTTCTTACCCGCCACAGTGGCGCCACAAGCACACCCTCGGTGATGTTTTCCATGGAGCCCCGAATGCAACCTGAGCGAAAAAATCATCTAAAAAATTCGCAGGTGTTGGAGGTCTAGCTGCATAAAGAAAGCAGAGAACAGAGAACGCATAGGAAAGTGTTTGAGGGATGGTTTGTAGGACCATTTCAAGAGAGTTTAGAGACTTTTTTTGGGAAAGAGCCCTCGAATAAGCCACAGATTTTTATGGAATGTTTCGAAAACTCCACATATGAATAGGCCAATTAAATAACGTGCATGATTAAATGTGTGCCATATTGTATACGTTTCCCTCGACAACAAGTTTTTGGGTTAGCTCCAGGACTTCACCTGGGGCGGGGAAAGAGGGACCGAAGGTGAGCCTAGGATTGTGTTGGCTAACATTTACAGTTGGATGACTTATTCAAAATAGGACACTTGGCTCAGGCACTTGTTTAAATGAAAGAAAAACTTTCTATGTCTCAAAAAAGTTATATCTGAGAGGCAATTAAGAACTTATACAAGCAGCGCTTCACACAGACTAGGATTAAAAAATTTATGGAATTTTATTCCTTATATTTTTGTGCATAAAAGGATAAAGGATAAAGCATTTGCCGTTGATCAATCCCTTTTTGGGATGCGGCACGCATTCTACTTCCATTTGTACATTCGTAGTGGCTTTGAATGCGATGTGGCCTATACAATGACTTGCGGGGGCCAGCCGATGTACAAGTCAGTGTTTTTATCCTCCCAGACAAGTCTGGTACCAATTAACCGACCCCGGAGGGATGGAAGGCTTGGTTGGCCCGGGCGACTCACGACCCAGGATTTGATCCCCGGACCGCTCGCGTGGTGAGCGTGCCACTTGCACTACATTACTTCCGCCCATCCCTAGTTTGTGCCATTACTGGGTGGAATTTGAGTGGTTGCAAGTGTCGCTGCTTACCACCACGCCTATGGTTCCGGGATTTGACCCTATATCTTGAGCTGCTTCAAATCAACGGAGTCTTAAATGCGTCGGAGATCCGCTAATTAGTACCAGACGTGGCTGTGAGGTTACAAGCACCGAGTGCCACAATATCCTCTAGATATCATTTGAGACCTCATTCAAAATCCATGCGGCGCGAATCCTTTGCGGGCGAACTCAAAAATGGTCTGGCAGTGCCGTAAGGCTCCTACCTTTTTTAATTTATTTTATATTAGATACTTAGACGCCCCCGTCCCCAGCACGGCAGTTGGCCTCGCGCGGGTCCCAACTTCTTTTCCATTGTTCTCGATCTTGGGCTATGGAAAATGCCATTACTATATGAGAGTGTAAATTAGCAGGTTCAGATGGTATGTGAGTAGCATGACGTGCCAGCTTGAAAGGAGGATTGCGGTACAATTAAAACCCGATTGCTGGAAGGTTGTCCGTCAGTCCCCTAGGCCAAACAGGTAGCGGTGTCAGGGTAATAAAAGATATCTGAGATTTTCGCTCTCATGGAAGTTTCCCGACTTTGTGAAAAACAGTTCAGCGAATCATAGCCATTGCTTTGCAGTTCACCTTTTCAGCCGTAATTTAGCAGTAGTGGAAGTTCGGCATAGTTGGGCCGCAGCTTCCTGCCCACAACTAGCCTGCTGCCTATTGTTTATTTGCTAAACTACACACGACACGATATTTCGGCTAAAAAAAACAGCCGAGCACGGTGCGATGTTACCAGAGAACAGCTGAACAACTCCTAGGTTGTTTCAGTTAACCCCTACTCAAGCAACACCCTTCACGCAAGAAGCCAAAGGATGATGGACATTTCTAGATGAATCTACAACAGTTCCTACGGCAAGGGTTCCCCCGCAAGAAAGAATGCCACTGTCGAACCAACGAAATCGCTATCATATCAATTTTGAACAATAGAGTCAGCAGGCTTTGTCCCGTCCCATCCCCCATACGTCCCGCGTAGTCGGCGCGGTCGTCGACGACCATCCGGGCGCCGTGAGTCGCCCCACAGCAACATCCCATCGTAGGTGGCGTCGATTCATCGACACCGCGCCCATCTCTCCTCACGAAGCAACCGCCCTGTGGAATAACGCTCAATCCCACATCGTCTCTTATGCGCTGGACACATGCCCACAGGCTCCAACACACATCAATGTAATTTCCATCTATTCTTGGCGCTAGCCACTTTCAGTGGCCTCACTTCGGTAAAGGCCTTCCAATTTCTATACCTGTTTGAGTTTCTTGTGCTTTGTAGTATGTGGTTAATATTAGCTTGATCTGGCTCGGAATTTGTCCTTCTGAGGCTTGATAGTTTCATTTGGAGTTCCTGATAATTTTCAAAAGATTTATAAAACTTTCTTTTGTATATGCTGTATTCTATTGTATCCGGAATGGCGCACCTACGCGTGCATCCAATAAAATAAATAAATAAAAACACCAGAAACGAATCGTTCGTGAAATAGCGCTTGATTTCATCTGAATCGGATTTCCTTCACAGCCCTAATGTTTCTCACCGTACAGTTGCAGCTTTTCTTTGTAGCTCTTGTTGCTGGATTCTCTCCACGAGGAAAGCGAATTCTCATGGAATTTCAACTTGTGGAAGATAACCTTCTAGTGTTTCTCACATTGTTCACCATACCTCCTCTGGAGGCGTTCTTACTCGTTTTTTCGCAGTTCGATGCCATGGGAACTTAAAGCCGCCGTCTTCGCTGCTTTTAGAAACCCATTAATTCATTCAGAAGATCAATTCATTGAATTTGTGAACTCATCTTGTTCTCTCTACGTCGACTCTACGTCTCGCACTAGTCCTTGTGAAGCGGAGGTGGGTAATGGCATGTGCATATCGAGATATAAACGACGCACGGACCGAGAATCCAAATCCTAGGTTCACCTGCCTAAGCCCAATCAAACCGTCCAATCCCTTGGGGTCAATCGACTGCGTACCAAAATGCTTAGGAGGATAAAGCAAACGATTTTGATTGGCTTGAGCCCTGGCCAAGTCATTTCATGAGGCGAACGCACTCAATTTGGTGAATTTCCAAGTGAAAGTAGAATGCTTGGCGCACTGGAAGCTTCACCCTTTACCCCTCCATGTCCATATTTTTCATGCGTTCCCTCTTTCCTTCATTTTTCTCACAACCTCAGACATGAACACCTGAATCGATCATGTCTGGCAGGTTTCATGGGGAGGCGGTTCAACTGTCCACGTCCTATAGTGACAGGTTTTGTTTTTCAGGCCTCAATGGCGGAGAGTTTCAGTTTTCCTCCTGAGGTCAGGCTGTACAGAGCTGCCGCGAATCACGGAATCTAGTCGAGCTTAAACTTCTTCGCCTTCAGGCTTCAGCGGCGGGGGCGGGCGTGGCGGGCGTCATTACCTTGACTCCAACGGTTCCTCTTTGCCCCAATGCTTCATGACGGGCTCTCTCACTCTCAGCTGGCCTTCGGCTGACGAAAATGCACGGTGCTGCGCTTCACTGTTGAGGATGGTCCGACCTACAGAGCACAGAACTACCCTGGCACGAAACCCGGAAATTTTCGTAGACAGGCCAGTCGATGCAAATCTATCCGTCCTAAAACAGGTTTCCTTCAGCCCAACCTTTGCTGTGTGAAGAACTTCTGTTCAGCTCTTTGCTAGTCTCAAATCCCTTTCTATTTTAGGGAGTTCAAGGTTTCAGCCACGTGTCGTTCTCCGCCTCTAGAGATGCCCCCTATGCTTCACATAGAGGCTTCTACGGGATTCGGGCGGATGCACGTGGAAGCTACATTAGCGTTCGTTCCTTGGAATTTAGCAGTGTTCCCTGCGGATACCATGATTCAGTTCTCAGGTGAGCGGACCGCTGGTGTGTCTCGGCTATAGTTTGATGGGTCCGAACGAACGGCGACCCATTCGGCGCGATCAACAGTCCGTGCGACGAATTGCGCTCTCCGCACTATGCGATGAGTTGGATTCCTGCTGTTGTGTTCTCTAAAAGCCATTATTAATCGTCGGCAGACAAGGTGCTTATCGCGATGAGCGATTTTCAGTTTTCGCCATTCCCACATTGAGTCACAGTCGCGGCGGCGGCGGGGGTGTCCAGAGCAGGAATGTTGCTCTGGATTCGTGGCCCGATAACTCGATGATGAGGTTTATGCTGTTCCATCGGCACCACCCCAGAAACTCGTTTCTGATCCCATTGACTTCGCTAGTCAGAGACGGAACTTAGCTCAGTTGCTGACTTGTTGTCATCAACGACGGGATTTCATTGCGGGGGAACCATTGTGATTAATAGGGGAGACGACAGCATAGCTAAGTTTTCCACTATTCATGGCGAAATCTCCTCCACTAAAGATCCTGTTCCTCAGAACAAAACCTCTCCTTGAGTTTTTATTTACATGGAAATTTGAAAAAGAAGGAATTTTTCCTTCAACCACTACCGGTATTCCACCTCTCAATAGTAAATTTTCTTTTGATTGGAAAGCTTTACGCTGCAGTTGGCGTTGCGAAATTCATAAGAATTGCTGAGTTGTGAGCGAAGAACTTCGGCGCCGCAGACCGGGATTCGTACCGAGTCTTGTTTGCAGAAGTTCGATTCGTTTGCAAGTTCTTGCACATCTCGGAATGTTGTGCGAAATTTCTTCGAATCTCCAAAAATCGGGCGTTCATCTCTGGAGTGGCTGGACGCAGGAAGATGCGCGCGCGATTGAATACCATGTATACCTGAAAACCTTTCATGATTTTAGTTCATGCAAAAAATTGGTGACAGATTAGATGTTTGAAAGGAGGTCGGTTGGGATTAAGACTTAGGCTTGCGTACTCACATGGAGGAGCTGAACGCTTGGGAATCCTAGAATCATACTGAGGAACCTGATAAGTCGTGAAATCAGTAAGGACCTCTATCACCGTGATCCAAAATAATGTGTAGATGCCATCTTTGAAGGCTTATTCTGGGTGGAATCCGCATCTCAGTTTGGAGCACAGAAACTATGTTCACACGGAGCCATATAGAGTCAAAGTTTCCTGAAAGGGTTCCTTTCAAAGGCGAAAACCCTTCCTCAAAATGAACTTTGCCAATAGATATCCCTAACAGCACAGCGAAGCCTGAAAATTGTTCTCACTTCACAACCTGAAGACTGTTCCAAGGCTTTCCTTGCCCGCCTGTTTCCCACGTTCTTCCCATCAACCCTCTAGAACTCGCCGAGCAAGGTTATAAATTTCTATTGCAGCAGAACGGTAGCAATTAATGAATAATTGCACAAACTCGTAAAGAATTCTGAAGAAACTTCAACAGCAAATATACCTCAAAACTGCCCCCACCCTTCCAAAGTGTAAGCTAGAACACTCCCTCCCTGTAGAAGCCGAATATGGCATCGTCAAAAACGTTTTCCGCGACCACTGCTTCACCCCGACTGACATACTCTCAAAAAATATCATTTATTGATTTTGCCTTAAAAACTTATTCCTGCTTTCCATCTCATTCATTCACAATTCCAGTTCTTTCGATAAGTCGCAGAACTTGGATAGAATGGGAAAAGCCTTAGTCACCGGTAGTCCATGAAGCTTAGCCGGAGAAATAATCCAAAACGCAGTTCAAAAAACCATTCAGCCCGTGTTTCCAGTTGACTCAGCGAAAAAGTTTGGATCCGTGTTGTTAAATGAAGTGGTGAAAACGATTATGAAGTCCAGATGGTGACGGCGCCTTTCCGGGCCATTGCATCTACATTGTGACACGAGTCGAGTCCGTGGGTCAAAAGGGGTGAAAACCTCCACGCCAAATCGTCAGATTATCTGCACTGGACGGAACCTGGCGATGATCCCCTTCCATTCTTCCCGTCTGCAGCTCCCCAATTTTCAGCGCATCGACTGACAGTCAGGGATGCGCTATTCCCCCAGCCAGCCAGCCAGCCACCCAACCATTCACCTGGCTTGTGTTGCTGCTGCTGCTGTGCTGTTTCTGCCTGAAGGAGGCGGTTGATTGTCCAGTTTTAGTGTCATTGCGTCTTCAGCGAACGCACATAATTCCTGTCTATTGACGGCTCGTGAGAAGAGAACGCTTAATTTCGGTCGATTGCCGTCCATCGGACTTCTTGCCTGAATGCAGCTTGGCTTGGAAGGCAAACCGTAATAAGGCATGCGACTATCTTGTGATGCGCCACGCGTAAGACCTTTGTTAAGAATCGCAACATGCCTAGTTGTCCATGGTAAGGTGACGAAAAAGAGACTAGCCGAAGTACAATTCAGTGCATTCATTCTCTCGAGAAAGTCTGATGCCAAACCGACTCCCAAGGGCGAAAAACAGACGGTGTAGGTGGATTCGGTACGAAGTTCAGCCACTGCACCAGCTCCCCTTGTCGTTGTCCCGCTGCCGGTAGAATAGGTATCAGAAAGTGGACCTTTTTCATCCTAGCTTGCTTCCTAGAACGTTCTGGAAGAGCTAAGTTCTGGACTAAGTGGAGCTTCATGCTCCAAAACTGAGTCGAACTACGTACAGGGTAAAAATCCCATCAACCGTGTCGAGATTTGCTTCAAGAGAAGATAGGGAATATGGCTCTAAGTAGGTGCAGAGCATAGTTCAGACGAGTATGAAGGGGTCAAAATGAAGAATTCCTACATGAAAATAGCAAATAATGTCACCCATTGGCATAAGTCGATGACCAGGCCGTAATGTAATATTTCGCTCCATAAAGTTTTCGGAGAGTGAAGCGCCAATTTTAGAACGTGTTCGTCATGGTGTAAGGCATGTGCGTGGGGACTAAAAATTGAACTTATTTTTTTCCAAGGATCTTCGATTTCAAAAATGAGTCGCTTCCCTTAGATAGCGAAACAACTTTTGAATTTTCGAGATATTTTATTAACAGCATTTGTGGCGTTGGAAGGATGCATTTCAAAATATTTGTGGCTTGATTATTTTTGTTCACGTAAGAGCAAATAGAGAAAAGAGAGGGAAAAAGAAAGTGTAAACCAGAGAAACGCCAAAAGAATTCGTTAGAGTGGGAGCTTAGCTTCACACCTGAACCATTGTTTCCACTCCTTTTTTGGCATTCTCAGAACAACCCAGAAATAAATCGCATTTTTAGTGCCATACAGGGTTCCCATGACATAGAAAAAACCATTCTGGGAGAGCATTCCAGACACTGAACTCTTATTAAATGGCTTCCATAATACTTCGATGACTTGAATACCTCTCGTCGATATTCCTTCGGTTTTCATTTGACATAAGTCTTCGAGGTCTAGACCCCTTCAAGCAGATTTGTCCTCGAAATTCTGAATGGTAGCCAGATTTTTGGACATCAGTAGTGATCCTGAAAGAACACCGAGTTGACGACTTATACATATAACTCTCGAAACGGCGTCAATTGAGCAGCTCTGGGGTATATTCACGAAAAGCACAGGGGTCTCGTTCTGTTCTCGTGCGCATCGTATAATATTCAGTCCGCAGTGCTTACACCCTTAAACTAGATCAATCTCATTTATAAGATTTCTACCAGCAAATCAACTCGCAACTTCCAGTTGGGCAGAAATATCAGCAGTTCGGGGAGGGGGAGGGGGAGCACGCCTTTCTATCGTTTTATACCTCCTTTGGACTCTCCAAAACATTTTTACGGCGTGGTGGGGTCTTAAGAATAGGACTAATATGTGATTGAAGGCTCATTTGCAGTGCGCACTTTGATGAGCAGAGGTGAGTGTCCCACATTCCACACATCCTAGTCAATTTTTTTGTAGCTGGTCATCCACCTTGGCACCAGGGTCAAAATTCCCTACATTTCCCTACAATTCCATGTATTTCACCCATATTTCAACTGCTCCATTTTCTAGGGGTTTCTCCCGCGCCGCTCCCCACTCATCACATGCAACTTCTTACAACCGAAGCAAGTACGACCCCCCTCTACAAACTCATCAAAATACGACCCCCCCCGTTGCTACTTGTAGCAACATAGGGTTGACCCTGCCTGGAGCTCCTCGACCCACTCCCCCGAACTGGATTTTCACCGTCCAACTTATCAGTGAATTCAGTGATTTTGGCTAGTTATGACTGTTTGCTATTCCGCTATTTTATTTAGAGTTCGGTCTTTCTTTGGCCCACAGTCAAGTGGTCAACCTTGTCGCTGTTTGAGTACTCCCGGTGCTATCGCGAGATGCCTCCTCTCGATCGCGTTTTATGTGGAATTCGCCGCGCTCAATACTCATTGTTTCCTATTGACCTCTTCGATCGACCCATTACTCTCGTTTGTTGAGGGCGTCTAAATGTGTTTTTGAAATGGGTCCTTCATTTCATAGAATGCAATATGAAACCGTGTCAGTGCCCCCTTATCAGAACTTTACCCTCACCAAATTTTGTAACTGTATTTGATCGATAGCATATTGATTGTGAGAAGCGAATTAGCAATCAGAATCTCATCAACGGGAAATCGTGGCTGCTCAGATTGGGGTCATCAAGTGAAAGACGGTGAGAGTGAGCCGAAAGTGAACGGAGCGATGAGAGAAAGTGGGAGAAATAACATCGTGCGAAACATCCGCTATCGACCTAAAGGTAGCGGAACGTGGGTATAGACAAGGTATAGTGGACAGGGACTTTATTTGTTCAGAAGGAAGGAAGTGTTTGGGGAGAGAAAAACCAGGAGAATTCTCGTTTTCGACTTGAGGCGCTATAGCAAGATATGGGGACATTGTGGTGTCAGTACATCTAGAATCGCATAAAACGTCTCGTTTTTGGAAATATGGAATTGAACAAAGAAGGGGAGGTAAGAGAGAGTCCACGGTGCGGGAGCAATTTTCACTTTTTCAGTCCCTGCCCCGTCTAGACTTTGTCTTGGAGCGTGCCCCCCCCATCTTGCGATAGCGCCCGACCTGATTTTGACAGTCCGGTTCTTGTGGATGAATAGAGCCTTTGAACTTCACAAAAATGTTTTCTCAATAAAGCTGTCCACAACAGCGTTAGGAGGAAGAAAAGAAAGGAGAAAAAAGAAAATGTAGAAGGGATGAAATGCTCAGAGCAATATTTTTCAGATTCGCTTATAGTCTAACCTTCATTCAGTTCCATAGACACAATG
>MU891306.1:0-10411 GCA_036418205.1 Ostertagia ostertagi
TTTGATGAGGTAACCAAAAGGCATAGTTGAACGGCTCGAGTATTACCTGTGTGCATACAAATTTTCTCGGATGGCTTGGTGTCGCAACGTAGTTGGCATGGATGTATGTGGTGGGTCCCAGTGTCAGAATTACACGATTGTCGTCGAAGCAACCAACGTCCTGAAAGCTATGATTAACTGATTTCAACGAATCTGCTTGGTGTGTCGGTCTATCGAAGCTTAATTCATAGTTTGTGTCTGTCTGCAAAATGCATGTTCACTTCTGGTGAATATTGTGGCTTACCCTATATCGATTCTTCTTGTTAGCATGTTGTTCGAGAAACTCGGTCATTTTTGTTGTGTCATCATATTTGGGAATTTGTCTGAATTCTGCTACAAGTCCTTTCGGTCCTTTTATCAGAGCATTTTCGACGAATGCCCTTATCTGAAATCAGTTCTCGTTCTTCCATTCAATCCGTTATTCGTTATGACATTGCTGTAGCCAGATTTCGATGTTTTGAAAAGAGATTTTTTACTTAGAATGAGGAGCAATTTGTGACTGCGTGCACTATCGTCGCGCGCTGGAAGCGGTCTAGACTGCGCGACTGCTATGGGAGGTTCCAGATCCGTGGTTGTCTGGCGCTTCCAAATCGAGCGCGTACTATGCAGTCAGTCCAGCTGATGCAATCATGCTGAGCACTCACCTTTCGCCTGTCTCACACTCCAGTCGCTAAGACCATCTGTACAACCCTTTCATATATTCAACACCCATACTCGTGCCCGATTTCGGTGGATGAATCGGCCGGAATCCTATCGCATCGCCTTCATTTTCTACCTACTTGAATTTGTATCAAATCGTTCGAATGCCAGTTTCCCTCTCATCAGTCTCGCTTACATTCCTCTTTCGTAGTAGCTCTAAGCTAATTTTTGTGAATAATAGCGATGTCTACTTAATATCTCATTTGTATCGTCATTTATTTATACCAGGCAACGGAATCGACGATTTCAGCGTCCTGGCGCGCCTTATCGGCCCTTATCAATCGTTATCAGTTTCTGGAATGCTTTCCTTCTCTTTTACAGACCACCTCCCACCTATAGCTTCGTAACTTAACGCTTTTCCATACCTATTGTGGCTACGAAGAAGCAAAAAATTGCAGAAGAAATTTGCTGCCAGTCGGCCGTGGAACTCGTCTTGTCCTTTGCAAAGTTACCTGTTCTCTGCGTGCAGTTTTATTTCCTTGTTCATTATTGGCGGTAAGAAACTCCAAACCGATTCTGATTTTTGCAAATCCACTTCCGAAACGTATATGAAATTCGCAGAAATGTCACATTGCCTAAATCCATCTTGATGGAATCACAAAAAGTGACGAATGTCGTACAACTATTTATGACAATGCTTGGTTTACTCACTGCATAGAGCTTTTCTCTGTACACTGAATTATAGATTGGATCCTAGACTTTCTCTGTCGTTGAGATGTTGGTTCGGAAACTGAAATCAAGTGAACTTTGAAGACTAATCTATATACTCGCATTACCTACTGAAGCCAGGATCACAGCTATCTTCGAACGCTTTGGTCGCTCGTTGTCGTTTTGGCAACCGCCCTTATGCTACTGCGTTTCAACAATCTATTGGATTCCGACGAGTTTTCCTGCTCTTCATCTGGGGGGGGGGGGGTGGAGTTTGAGGCTGTGGTGGAGTTGGTGAAGTGGCAAGCGGCACAGACCACTTCACCCCTGGTGCGTGGATCAAAGCGAGAACTTTACGCTGTCTAGATTAATCCTTTTGGTCGTTATCTTAGCGAACAGTTGTAGACCCCCTTTGATCTGGAGCCTATGCATCCACCTGTATCTTGAGGAGAATGACATGAAGTTGATCACGGAGATCAGCTCTTTTACACTTATGTGTCAAATTTGCGTGAGTGGGGTGGGTGGGGTGAAAGGGAGGGGGGGGGATGCAGGTGGTCAGCAAAAGGTTACCTAATATAGTAAGAATCATTTATTAGGGGCTATATGCGGCACCATACGACGTCCCATTATGAATGAACCTCAACTCTCGGGCCAGGTTCGTTGGTGAATTTCGCTTTCAAATTCCCCTCCCTTCGCCACCTCGCCCCATCTCTCCTATTCCCTAGTTGCGATGACTACACCAAGTGTAAAGTGCGTCACGATTATAACATCATCCTGGATTTTGAAATCTCACAAAGGTCTTTCAGGGCAAGGTGCGCTTTTTGGAAACGGTTTAGTACATGTTGTAGTGTATGGACCACAAAACCATGTTTCGTTTTCGCTGAACGGTTTTAGTAGTACCAAAAAAGTGGTGAATAATACTCTTGATGGTTCAATCCCCCGCGGCGACTAAATTTTGCAATCAAGGTTGGCGGCCACTTGTTGGCTTCAAAATGGTCCTGACGATGAATTTGACATCTGATTTTGATATTTAGCGCGATTTGGCACCAAACCGTAGGCGCCAACCCAAATGCAAAATTTAGTCGCCACGGAGGGATCGAACCCTTAACAGTACCTTGCTTCTTTTTTGGTAAACTGCTGCTATAACCGTTCAGCGAAAATGAAACATGGTTTTGCGTTACTACATGCGTCCCTACAATATGCACAAAACCGTTTTGAAAAAGCGCACCTTGCCCTGAAAGACCTCCTCGTCGGTAGCGGTCGTCGAGCTTACACTACTTCATTCGAGGTTGGGTCTCCACCTCCGCCTCAACAGCCCTCCTCTCGCCAGCCACTGCAGGGATGATCGAGAGTGTCTCATATTTTTGTAGGCAAGGCACTGGAGGGTGTTATCGCGACCACAAATTCACGAATCATCGATACCGCAAGTCCTGTGGGTTCCTCATTTGTTGCGTTTGGTTCATCCCACCTTCATTATCACGTGCATATAATGCAGAGTGAGCGACGGGACCAGCCAGATAGTCATCACTCGGGCTCACAACTACCGAAACAAATTGATAAAGGATAAAGGATAAAGCATTTGCCGTTGATCAATCCCTTTTTGGGATGCGGCACGCATTCTACTTCCATTTGTACATTCGCAGTGGCATTTGAATGCGATGTGGCCTATACAGGGGTGGCCAAAAAAAAAGAGACACTCAGCCCATGGCGCACATCATCGAACTTTTCGTCACACAGGGAGCCGATGTTAATGAAAGTTTTATGGCGTTATATTCCTTAGTTGTTCCTCCGTAAACAGAAGCAAGCACTCCTTCACTGCCCCTGCCGTCTCCAGAATATGACGTCATCTGCCGTCACCGTCGAGCTCAACGAGGCTTACCGAAATCGCTCCGACCTGAAGCTGCTACACAATTTCCTCAGTGAATTAATTGTTGAATAGCTTCCCAGAGACATTAGCTGTGAATGTGCAAAACCGCTTTTGACCTGCGTTTCAGAGACGTCGTAATCGTCTATGGTATCTCAACGACCTCGTTGAGATCGTACCGCGCACAATGCTTCCGTGGGAAAATCTTCTGATGTCGTCGGTGTAGAAGGCTGTTGTGTAGCTTGTTGATAGATTATAACGTGCTCTTCAATATTCAGTTGGGGTCATTTGGTTTGGTTTCGCGACGCGTAAATAATTCCGTTTTGAATGTTGAGTGAAGTGTCTCTTTTTTTTGGCCACCCCTGTATAATGACTTGCGGGGGCCAGCCGATGTTCAAGTCAGTGTTTTTATCCTCCCAGACAAGTCTGGTACCAATTAACCGACCCCGGAGGGATGGAAGGCTTGGTTGGCCCGGGCGACTCACGACCCAGGATTTGATCCCCGGACCGCTCGCGTGGTAAGCGCGCCACTTGTCACTACACCACTTCCGCCCTGACCAACCGATATCCAAGGTATTAATTTATTTAATAACTTCGTCGGTATTTTTTTTTGTGTGAACACTTGTCTAATTCCTCATACTATTTAGTGATAAGAAGATTTGGATGCAACGTCCAACATCTAACTTGTGTGATGACTGCCCGTGTTCCGTATTCTCGAGATTTGTCTTTGCTCTTAATACTGACGACGTGTCACCTTGTCGACACTCTGAAAGTTTCTTCGTACTCCTTACTTCTCCGAATACTCAGGAGATTCAATACTATAATGATGTACCAGTCTAACTCCGCACGCTTCCGCGCGCATGAAACGGAAGGCTTAGGTGAAGCAGGACAGCTGATAAAGCGTTAGGCCGCGTTCATAGTTCGCGACTCGGGAGATTAGGATAGTAGGCGACAGGATATTAGGATAGTAGTAGAGTAGGAGATTGCGCTGACAAGATTGGATACGTATCGATTGAAATCGCTGGAGAGTAGTAGATTGGGCGACTTCAAGCGAATAGATCAATACATATCTAATCTTGTCAGCGCACTATCCTAATCTACTACTATCCTAATCTCCTACTCTACTACTATCCTACTATCGTAATATCGCAATCTACTACTCTCCAGCGATTTCAATCGATACGTATCTAATCTTGTCAGCGCAATCTCCTACTCTACTACTATCCTAATCTACTACTATCCTAAATCCCCGTCAATACATATGTTTTTCATTGTCGCGTACTATCCTAATCTCCGGAGTCGCGAACTATGAACACGGCCTTAGGTTCGTCGCTAAACATTGAGTTGCTTCGTAAAATGCGTTAGCTGACCGTTCCATAGGCTGCCATCTTTGCAGAAGCTCACCGTTTGATACGCGCAGTGGAGTGCGGAGCTAAAGTGGTGTCTGTAAACAACCACCATGCATCGAATGTCAGTGTAATTTAGCGGTCGGATTGTGTTGATGTGAAATAGAAATGCCCAGCACTCGTTATCGTATTTCCCCGATTATCACCATACATTCTTGGTAATTCTGTGGAGCGCAGCGGTATCCTTTGATTATATTTTAGGCTTATGATACCTACGCAAATGAAAGTCTAAAGTCTGGACTTGAGTGACCTCTATACTCTTGCGCAAATCGATTTTATCTGCCATTATCAGCTATTATCGCTTTGGGTCCCCCACCCATGATCCCGTCCTACTCGGTAAGGCGATTTAGATCGGTTTTCTGAGTGATTTTGGAGGATGTAAGGACGTAATGCACAGCGTGGGCGGGGGTGGGGTGGGGTGGGATAGGCGGGAAGAGAGAAAATTAGCCGTTTCATCGCACAAAAATGCCCCCCCCCTCCGCTCGACGCCTTTTTTGGGGGAAAAGTGGGCGGAGTTGGGCTGTGTCGACTGGTCTCAGAATCAAATACTATAGAAACAGCCATGATGGCGAGGGTGGTGGTCGGGGTAGGGAGAAGGGGGTCGTATTGGGGAGCCTCCTGAGTCTCATGGTGGTGGTGGGGGTCGCATCGAGACCCCCTAAAGGAGGGGGTCGCGAAATTCTTGAAAAGTGCGAACGTCACGGTTGACCTTGCCTTGCGTGCATTGTGTTCCAAAACTACGTAAGATCCCTTTAGTTCTGCACCCTGTCCCTGTTCCGTAATGTTCTTCGCTGGCTGCATCTTGACTCTACTTTCAGAGTTTTGGGATCTTTCAGTCATTGTCTTTTTGCTTCAGCCAAAGGTATATGCTTAATTATCAGCAATTGAACCCACTTTTCTAACTCGACAAGCGGCCGCTGCTAAAATATTTCGCTCGCGTCTTTGCTTTGTTCTTTGCTCGATTTCCATCTTCCATCCTGAAGTAATGGTGATGGCGAGTGAAACCAAAGGTAAATTCTCAAAAGCACATGATAGGAGCTACTTACCAACAGATTCCTGGTATTGACGTTAGTAGAAGAAAAGGGAGGTGAGTGCTTGTACGAATGTTCTGTCTGCCGATTCGAGTGGAGGAATAAAAAGAATTAAGACACACCCATAGCTTCGAGGACATATCATCATCACACAGCGTGATAAAAATTCATTCCAACTAGACTTTTTGTGATTTGCCTCAAAGTCACTTTTCTATGAACGTGCCTTGAAAAACAGGTTATTCAGAGAATGGACACCAAATCCTGCAGTTCTGTGTCGATTAATACGGTGGTGGGCTGTCTGTATCTAACAGTGGGCGTTTAGCAAACATTGCATTTTAATGGCTATCAGTACAAATAGAGACACTCCAAACGTCCTCAAGAACGACGCCCTCACCTCATTTTGCTGCTCGCTGCATAGCCTATGGCACTATCACCTTATGGTTATGATGAAGATGGAGGTTTTGGCGATGATGCGAACCCTGTCAGAGGTGGTCAAGCTAATACGGGTCAAGAAGTTTTTGCCAAGAACAGCATTATAAGGACTGCTGCCCGTTGGAATCCAGGAAGCCCCGTTAACCTGGGCAGGATAGGTCGTCAGCAATCTCATAGCAAAACGGCTGCGACTTACACTATAAGTTGCAATGTTTACCAGTTTGCATAAAAACCCATTCGAGCGCTAAGAGATTATGTGGTTCAATTTCGGCTATAACCATTCTCAAAGCTTGCCCACTAACATAACGCTACAACTATCCGAAGAAGAATTCTGTATGGAACCGGAGAAGCTCTAGGCAAAGAGATACGCTAGAGGTGAGCGCTTTAAAGTTTGTTTTTTTGTTAATCCCATGGTCGGTTTACAGCCGTTAGGCGAGGATAGGAAGGTACCCAGCCCAGTAGCAGGACGGTGTCCCACCCGCGACTCAAGGTACGACTGGCAAATGCGCCTACGGACGCCTGGGTCTTGTGCGCTGCCGCGTTAGTCGCGTCCAAGCGATTGGCAGTATAGCGTTGCGTTGCGCCGCTCGCGTGCCGACGATGCTCTCTTGCTTTTCCCGCACTCCCGAAACGAGTGTCGTACCACGGCCGACCTCATATAGAAAGTTCCAGTGTTCTCTACGGCGCTTTTGCTTCTTCTCCTCATTCTCTCATCGCACTCTTCATCCAACAAAATAGCCCACCTATTCCATCCCAATCCGTGCCTTTAAACGCCAGAGCTATCTAGAGGAACGGTGGGTTACGGCTGTCAGAGATAGTAGTGATTGTGAACAACAGGGAAGCTCTTTCCAGTTGCAACATAAGATACCCGGCTGCCATTATGGAATGGAACAGTCATTGCCCCAAGGCAACGAGGATCTGAATCCTCACTTCTAATCTTGTCATTCGACAGTTAGGATTTAGCGTGATATCCCTTCAACATTCTCCTTAAGGTCAGACAAGCCGCACAGCGCTGCGAAAAAGCTACCCCTCCATGCCAAAAATCGAGTACCTTAGGCCCCTAGCCTCATGAGCATAGCACAAAGAACGGAACGCAAACGTTAGTTTCGATAATACTAGTCCTACACACAAGAAAAAATGACCTTTCTTTCCGTGGAAGATTCCTTTAAGGTATCGTTTCCTGTGGTAATGAGGCGGAACTTTTTCCGTGAAGATCCTTGAACATCTGATGCGTTAAGCGTTAGCTGACAAGGGACCACGTGACAGTGGGTCAGGTTGAATAAGTTCAACGTCACCACCATCAGCAGCTAAGGAGGGGGGAGTATCGATTATATGAAATCTAATCCTTTTATTGTCAAGAATCATGTGCTATAAAGTGGTATGGACGGTACCGCATTTTGAACAGAAATGTATGTCAGTGGGACTGCTGCTCGCTACTATACTGTCACGAGAATTGGGGAATTCGTGAGCCAGGGGGAGTGTAGCCAATCTAGGGGGGGGGGGTGAGGGCAGTCACTTGACATGCGTGAAAAGCTGGGTGTGCCCACCCCACTTGTATAGACACGGATTTCAAGTCAAGACTCTTGTTCAGGGAAATTACGGACAGTTCAGAGATAGTTGGTCAAAAAGTCTAAGAATAATGTTGATGTCTTCTTTGTCGAAGAGACGCTACGGCAAAAGACTAGATGTCTACAACCTGGCGTGTCGTATATTCGAACTTTGCTACATGCCGTTGACCCTCCCAAAATAGCGAATAATTCGTTGAATCTTTATTCATATTCAAATCCTAGCAGGAACCGATTGAGGATCGTAATGGCAAGTGATGTGAGCAGCTTTTATAATAGGTTTGAGAAACTGTACATTAACATCGTGTGGCAGCAATGGGAAAGCGATCATTCAACGTGAAAGACAGATGGACACAAGTACATGCAATAATCATAAAGGAAATAATTTAGAGAAGAATATTATAATAGTTTAAACGACCAGAATTACTAGCAACAACACTACACTACATAGAAAGCTACGTAATTGTGCGACAAATGACACGGTGGCCCTCGAGCCGTGCTAGTACCCAAACGCAGTACTGCTGTAGTGCAGGAATAAGGAACAGACTGATAGAGAGCAATAGATCCTGAACAAATTGGCTTGCAACGTAGTGATTCCCGTGAAAGTCAGGCACCAGCAGATGGCTACCGTCCCGACGATTTGAATAGGTATTCCAGTTGAGGCGGTAACGTTGGGAATATGTCCTCTGGTGGTTCGAAGTTCTTGATGAACTTCACCATCTGAAAATCGTCTGTTTAAGCATGTTCACATATGGTTACCTGATGTTCCCCTTATCTCTAAACAAGGGTTTGGCAGTGCTTTTTGATATTCACATCAGCAGTACTTCACAGTTTTAGATTTCTGGTCCGCAATCACTTCGGTCTTCGGATTACCAGAAAGTCTAGAAAAGCTCTCAGGAAGCGGAAGCTAACCGTGCGATACCGCGCACGGAATGGGAAGCTAACCGTGCGATACCGCGCACGGAATGGGACAGAACTCAACCTGTGATATAAGTGATAGGATTCTTGGGGGTGCTGAGAGCGAGAGCAGGGTATGCAGAGGAGTATGTGGCCAATTCTTCCTTGTCGTTAGAGTTAAGGGCAAAAATAAAGATCAAGCTGATGTGGTGATCCCACCCGTTTTTGGAAGTGGGGATGCGAAGTGGACCGGAAGTAGAGAAAAAAGGAATAGAAATTGTCAGAAACGCAGAAAATACGAATCTTTTTGATCTATGCTGCGAGAAAGTGTAAGAAAGTTACCGAGATAAGAAATAACGCGATTTGCGGAAGGGAACAGAAACCGGTGTCGAGAGGGCATAGCAGATCAACATCGTGAAACAGATAAGATGTTGAAGCGGGGGGTGGGCACGGATGCTACGGGGCGGCGGAGGATCCAAGTCCTAATGTCTAGCGTTTTGTTGATGCGTTTAGAGCCGTCTAAAGGCACAACCCAGGCAGAGGTCGTGTGAACGCTTCTCTTCGGTCTGTAGTATAGACCCCTAGAGGACAAATGTGGCGTTCCCGTGCACGGAAACCAACCGACAAGAGCGCTTGGGCCTTGCAAAGTAAGCTGCTGAAGCTGCAGATTTTTTTCTCTTATCAGGCTGTTGTCTGGCGCTCTCTCATCTGTAGCGCTCTCTCGCCTCATACTCTCCTCTCCGCGCTTAGTCTCTCATTCCCTTAGCACAGCCGATTAGGAAGGTGAGTGAGCCCTTAACCGTTTTCGACGGATTCTTTTCTTTTTTCTTTACTGCCGGCCCATTTCGCACCAATACATTCGCATTCGTGTGCAAGAGCCACACCAATGTGATCCTGGGGCATGCCTTTAAGTGAGGCGACCACAGCAGCGGTAACCCTCAGCACCTCTATCCATGTGAGTTACTTCTTTAGTTAGGCTAAGCCTGACTCTTGCCTCTAAGCGAGCGGAGAACAAAAGAAGGGTCAGCTAATTGAAAACACTTCGTACGTATGCGCGCATTACGGTACCGGCTTACCACTTTTGAATTTAACTTTGAAATCACTTCACATTGAGAAGAAATGTAATCCTGGGACATATATTACACCTAAGGAAGCCGTGCATGAAGGCATCCCTAGAGGGCGCTCAGCTAATACAGCTCGCTTAAGCAGGAAGGTGTCAGTTGCCGAAATTGTTGCAAATCTTGTATCAGTGAAGATGCACGGGCTACACCGAGCTCTCCAATGTGACTTAGGCTTGCAAAGGTGCGGAAGTTTAAGCTGCGTGATATATAATAAATTTTGTAGAGCTAACAACTTGTTAAGATTCTCCAGCATAGTCGCTCTAAAAATCCCCTGGAATGAGCCCAAAGGATATGGGAAAAGAGTGAAATTTGCTGCAGCAATTTGGTTGCGGGGAAAGTGGGTGATATCGCCGCGTCGTGCACAGCTCTCCACATTGAACAGAAAGTGCGCTCGAATTCTGGTCTTTCAAAGTTATTGTCTCGAATGAAACTGAAGATTAAATTAATTTGATACCTCTTCCTTGAACACATCCATGGCGCCAGCGGTGTTGGCCCATCGTTGAATTCGTTGCAGATTGTCTAGCCCAATAGTCCTGTCCACGTGTCCCAAAAGTTTCGCTTGAGAGTCTAGTTTTTGAGATCCCAGTGCCACTGAAAACATGTTTTTGAAACTTCGAAAAATCTCTAGTTTTTAGATGTGGGCGAGTAAGAGCTCTTAAGCAAGTAGATGGTTGAACAATACCTTCCAGAATGTCAATAGCGGCCGTCT
>MU891307.1:0-21685 GCA_036418205.1 Ostertagia ostertagi
GATAAGGACCGGTATATATTGTACACTCCACACCTCCTGCCTGCCAATAGCTGCTCCATCCCCACGGCGAGGTAAAGATCTCCATTACCATTGCTCTGGACCGTTTCGTTGGACCGCTGCAGGCCACCTCAGGAATAATTCAACAAACTACACCGATACACTGGCCACCAGTTATCAGAAGCAGGTGAAACACGGGTTCGGGGAAGGCACGCGATGTCGCGGCGCTCTGTTCATCTGCTCCTCCAGGGCTTAGTTCACAGGGGCAGCCACTCTTTCGCCATGATGTGGCAGTTTCAAAATACGCGTCATCGGTGACTGAGCCTTGGTAGAGCAGACGAGAACAGCGCCGTGGCCCCACGAACACGAGTTTCACCCAGAAGTACACTTCCTGACTTAAAGGCACGAGTCGGGATTGAATTGATGCTTTATTTTGTTCAAGCATTGGGCATGGGTGCAATGAGGAACACTAGTGAGGAGAAAAAGCAAAAAGCACCATAGAAAACCACTAAATTTCCTTAGGCAGGCCAGCCTTAGTACAACGGAGAGACACGTTCTAGGAACCTGTCGCTTCTGTCAATTTCTTATTTACTTTTTACCTTTACCTGGGGGCGGAAGTGGTGTAGTGACAAGTGGCGCGCTCACCACGCGAGCGGTCCGGGATCAAATCCTGGGTCGTGAGTCGCCCGGGCCAACCAAGCCTTCCATCCCTCCGGGGTCGGTTAATTGGTACCAGACTTGTCTGGGAGGATAAAAACAACACTGACTTGAAGCAATTTCGCACAGCCGGCCCGCAGTATGCTATACGTAAGTTAACGTTACGGGCCACATCGCATTCAAAATGCCACTGCGAATGTACAAATGGAAGTAGAATGCGTGCCGCATCCCAAAAAGGGATTGATCAACGGCAAATGCTTTATCCTTTATCGCTTTTATCTTTACCTTTCCAATAATCGACTTTGATTTCATGTACTCCATACACCCACTCCTCTTACCACCCCCTAAACAGTCAGATTCCATCAGGAGACGTGAAGAGATCAGTGCAGACCAAGACACCACAAGTGACGACGGCTAAGGAAAAGAAAGCCACTTTTTTTCTGGTCTGAGGACATCTGTGACCGTGAGGCTAGGCAGTTCAGCGTTTTGTTAGTGCTGTCTGGGAGCTCTCACACGTGCGCACTATTACAGAATCTCCGCTTTCTTTATTCCTCCGAAAGGCTTAGTCCCAATACCACAAAAAATTATGCTTTCCCATCTACACTCTCACCCTTTGGTTGATCCTGCCATCTTTTTTTTCTCGGCCGTCGTCACATGTGGCGCGTGGTCTGCGCTCGACGCTTTTCTCGTCTCGCAAAATCCAGGGTAAGTCAGAGTTTTCGCGCTATCTACTGTACCGTGGCCTCACTCATTGTCTTCAATAGCTTTCGAAACCCCAAGGAAAGTGGTGCTAGGCAGGGTTTGAGCCCCACGTTGCAAAGTTAAAAATCTCAAAAAAAAATCCACAAAATGAGGCCCGCGTCTCGTTCATTTATTTTGGGCAAGTTTACGGCTTAGTTTGACTTACCTACTATGTATCTCTTTTCACAGAGTCTGGCTTCATATTGATTTCTTCCATGAGCTTTCCATTCCGGCCAGGTTGACATCAAAAATTAGCATCAGCAACTCCATGTAATACGCTTTTACACTTTACCATCCTTCCAGAGTTCGTATGGAAATTGGTAGCACGGCTTATCCTTCGGGCCGATGTCAGACTTTGCGAATCGCGCGATTCGCTACTAGCGATTCGCGCGATTCGCTAGCGTCCGCGGTCGCGTTGCGGTACCAGCCAATTGAGTGATTCACTGGCCGCGACGCGACCGCAGACGCTAGCGAATCGCGCGATTCGCAAAGTCTGACATCGGCCTTAGAGATTGTCGAGCGCTGGGCTAATTATTTCAAATTTCAAATAGAAGTGGTTGAACGATGATCTGTCAGACAGCTTCTGCAATCCTACTTTTTTCCATGTCTCGTCCTCTTCCAGAAGTGAATGAAATCTCTTCATTTTGAAAAAGGGATCGGATTGGATAATTAATTGCTAGTGAACGTAGCTTATAAAACCTTCCGTCGTGTTTGAGAATTGGCCAGCAGAACCGGCCTGGACGCCACGCTGATTTTTTACTCAGCAATAAATGGGCTTAGATAAACAGGAATCGTTTTTAAGAACTGCACGGACGAACAATTATTCACTGCAACTCCTAATCATTCAGAGCTCTTGACTGTGATCCTGCAATAGTAAACAGAAATGTTTGGGTAATATCCTCAGTGTTAGTTACATAAATCAAATAAGAGATCAAGTTCCGCCAAGACCAACCAAGCCTTTCGTCTTGCCGGGGTCGGTAGATTGGTTCTCAGGCTTGTTTAGGAGCATAAATTTAACTGTATTACATACTTTTTGGGAAATTCACTGCTTTAGCAAGTGGAATCACGGCGCAACCCAAAGGGTTTGTCAACGCCTACTTCTTTATCCTTTTGCTATCGTAAGTGAATAGTGGATTTGATTAAACCTATTGTTCCAAAATTCAGGAGCAACTCACATGTCATGGGTGCCATTTGGTGTAGAAGAACCTGGCGTTTTCAGAGGTGCTGAATCCAGCCCAGGCCAGAGGGGTAGACCTCCGCAAATATCGTACGACTCACAGAACAACCTCAGATGGGTACATACAATTGCTAATATTTAGCGGAAGATGCTTGAGCCTTAGTCGAGAAAGTATGCTGTTGCCGGAGCAAAGGTGCCCATGAAGAAATTCTTCAAGGCGTCGGATATGCCTTATGGTTGACACTCCCATATGCCGGCCGTGGGAATCGCCCTCGACATGGATAACATAGAGGATAGGATAGCTGATAGGTTTGATAGATATGATAAACGCATCAAACTGATGCGACTGTATTCATATGAACTCGTCAAACACGCCTTCCCCATCCCAATATGGATGAGGAGTCCTTGTTAAAGGCTTCATAGGTGGTTTCCTTCTTCTCATTTTCAATCAACTCGGTATCCACACTTTCATGATGAACCGCTGTTATCCCATCAATTCGATCTGGCTTGTTGCTTCAAGCTGAACCGAGCACTGCATCGACAAGAAGTAGACGCAAACCGTGCTCCGTTACGGCCCGGTGAAACTCTAGTTCGGAGGGAGGAACCCTCCATGTTATCTTATCCGTAGTACTAGAGAGCACTCCTTTGGGCTTTAAACCTATGGATAAGATAATAGTAAACGACTCATTTCAAGTGCACTTTTGATAAGGACCGGTGTATGCCCTACATCACGCACATCCTGCTCACATCCTAGGCAATTTATGGCATGTGATCGTCCACCCTGGGCTCCTACACCCTTGCGCCTAGGAAAGGATGTCCATACCCTAGTTCAGGACCATTTCCTTGGACCACAGCAGGCCGAAATCTGAAAGCACCTTAGGAGTACTTCCACACTACACCGGTCCTTATCAGAAGTAATTTTAAATGAATCGATTACGTGTCATGAAAACTCTTATCCTTATCCTTAGAGTATTGGAGAGCACAACGGAGTGCCCCCCCCCCGAAATGGAGTTTCACCCGGCCCGGCTATGTGTAATATCACTGAGGACTTGTATCCCCCTATGCAGCCGTCACCTCACTCCATCTCACAGTCGTATCAGTGGTACGTGATGAGAAATGGACTCAGGGGTCTGAAAAGAAAGAACAATTGCCGTTACGGCTAAAGATAGGGCAAAATCCCTGTACATTTCAGTTTTGCTTGCAACCATAACTGTATTGAAAGGGCGTATTTTTAGGGTATTCTTTTCATTCTCGCCAAAGAAAGGGAGTGAGAATTCAGGTGTTCTACCTGCGCGATTACTCGAAATGCTGCAGTTCCCCAAAATTTCATATTGCCGACTCTACTTTTTGTTAGAATTTTTATTTATACTATGCTTTCTGCTTCATTCCAGTCCTTTAGTAATATGAAGAAATCGGAAAAACAAGGTTGATTCGCTTGAGAACTATGTGTTGATCTTTCTGCACAATCAATCACTTCTACGATTGTAGATCAGAAATCGACGTCTGGCGCACGCCAAACTCTATGACGTGCCTACAAACGTATTTTCGGCAATATTGCAGCTTTGCAGATTTGGCGGACGGACCGTGGCTATCTTCCTTTATGTGTTTATTTGGAATAATTTTCGTCTCATGGAACTTCCATGGGATTCACCCTGGACATGGATTCTCTGCTTGTTCTTCCAGGATCTTTTGTACTATCTTGGACATCGAGCTGTTCATGGTCGGCTTTATTGATTTATTGATTGAAAGAAAATACTATTTTTATTTTTATACCCGCTTTCGTTGTAGAAGCAGGATTTTTCTGGGGATTGCACACTATACACCATAGTTCGGAATATTACAACCTCTCAACTGCTCTTCGACAAGCCGCTTTTCAAGACGCCGGTCTGGCTATCTACGATGTTTTCCAGGCGAGTTCCCGATTTCATTTGTCTTATTCCGAATATAACATTATATGTCCCTTGCAAGTGCATCTACCAGTTTTTGATAGTAGGGATGTAATTTGTGGATTTGTGGTATTGCAACAATATTTACCATACAGGTAGTAGTGCGGTGTTGGAATGGGGGGGGGGGTAAAGAGAAGAGTGATTCGCCGTTCCCATTTGAGAGAAAGGGTGGGTCAGGAGATCCTAACAGCGAGCAGCGTCGCGGCGACAGCGGTGTGACATGCCCCGTTTCTCACACGCGGCACTACTTTGCACCACAGGCGGCAAGATGTGCCTGTCGTTAGGTCACGGCGCGACGTCTTCTGTGATATGCACGCGCGGCACACATGTATGCGTCGTTAGACAAATGACCAGATTTGATTGCGCCGCGCGCGGCAGGCGTTAAACTGTGCGACGTGTCGCCGTGACCTAACGACACATATCCGAGAGGAAGCCACACTGTCCCTCTGTTATTGCACATGCCAGCAATCCACCATCAAAGGTGGGTCAACCATCCGGCCGCCCACTCACACAAAAAACTCCCTCGCCTCCAAACGACTGAAGAAGAGGTCGTTTGCAAAAACGAAAAGACTCTGACTCTGGAAAGATAGCAAACAAGTTTTTCAATAATTCCAACAATAGTTGGTTGCCCTTCAAACAGACCCAGTAAGGTCATAAGGAGGCGGCGGGCAGCCTCTCTCTAATCGAACACCTGTCTAGCTACCTACTGCGCCCCAAGTGCACGGTATAGCCCTACCCTATCGAAGAATTCTCATTTCTAAGGAATTTACCAATAATCGCCTTTGACGAACATTAGCTGGGGGCTGGGGGGGGAGAGAGCGGCGTGTCCAGAGCTTTGACTCTTTACTATGCAAGAAACTCGGGCCTGGAATCAGGGAATAATAAAATCGCAAAGAATAACATATTTAGTAGTTGGCCCCCGCGAGCCGTGAACGGTCCTCCTTGAAGCCCTCAATGAATAATTTGCAGGCTTCTTTCAACCACCACCCGAATTTCTGGTACAGTTAATTCACTCCTTCATTTTCAATGCCCCCAGGAAGTGTGCCTTTGTCAATCTAAAAATCTTTTGGTGACCAGGATAAAAATGGTCGAGGATCGTCGCGACTTCGTCCGAGGTTTCTTCGCCTGATCAGTCCGCCTCCCACGCGACCTCACTCCTTCGCATGCCGATCCACATCGCCCTCCACCTTACCGGGTGCAGTATCTTCCAAACTATCTAGTATAACAGTACATAGCAAGGAACTTCCTCGACATTATCACCTGTGCAACATCACAGTAAGAATTCCCCTCCCAAACCATATTTATGATTAACCGTTTTCGGATAGAACCCGTTTCCTGCTACAATCATCCGCAATCCCTCCTCCCAATTCCCGAATCTAAACGAATCCTTAAAAACATTTCAGCTGTTGATCGACCCTCTCTTGGCCAGCGGGAATGCTCACCTACCCACCCTCCCACCATCGAGTTCATCAAATGACGGAAATCCCTCCTGATCGCAACTACGGCGTGGTGTTCATCATACCGGTATAAGGTACCTCCTCCAACGGCAATAGTTACACGCAAAAGCTCATAAATGAATATCACCCACGCATCCCCAATTTCGACTGTCCTAACCAAACGCGGTCATCCTGTTTTTGAACCGTCACCTGGCGCAGAACTTCATTGCGCCACGGTACTTAACCTGGCGCACATCGTGAGTGCGTGTATGATAAAAACAGCGGGCAGAAACTAAGAATACAGAATCATGTAAAAAGTTTACAATTGCGGCTCTCATTGACAACAGAGTCAAAGACAATCCGCCTAATCCGGCAGATGCGAACGCGCAACCAACGTCAATAAATAGCGCGTGGTGATCTTATCGGATGGAAAGACACATACATATCTAATAATCTAAAAGTGTCAATTGCATGTGGGTGTAGATTGGTGGTGATTTTACTTTTTATCCTGATTTTAGCCCGTCTTCTTGAAATCAGCCCTACTACATGTAACAAATTTAACTCGAAGCACCAAGTAGATCGCTATCAAACATCGCTTAACATCTATGCCTTTGTCATTCAGATTTTGGAAACATTTGAAGCGAACGAAAAGACGAACCCACCTCATAATGCTATGCATACCGAAAACACTTCGACTCAAATTCTACTTACAGTAATAAACTTTCCCACCCATACAGCCCTAAAGCACAAAACTGAGTGCCAAATTCCCTTCGGCTTTAGGAAAGCCAACCTTACGGAACAATCAACAAGAACACGGCGTGCACGGAAATATCCGAAAGGAGCGCAAACCTGCATAACTCAGCAGCTGCAATGCTTTCACATTGTGCGGCCCTCCGCTCCCTCTCGAATCCCTCTTTCTCCATTCGTACTCTCTCAAACTCTCGCTGCTGCCTCACCTCCTATACACAGACCCCCCCCTACTCACTTAGCAACCTTGAGCTGAAGCGTTTTGAATAGACAACTTCTTTTTTCTTGTCAGTACATTCGGGCGTCAATACGCGCATCGGTTCAAAACTACATATTGATCTGGATATCCTTTAGTGATGAACACTATCCACTATATAAGCCCAATGAATCTCAACTCGAAAATAAAGTTCATCAAAATAAGACACCTGGAAGGGATACACTGGGGGCGGTAACGCCGACAGAGGCGTCGCAGCGGCGGGAATGCAGAACGCAGGCGGGTCCAGCGGACGTGCAGCAAGGCCCTATTCATGTCACGTGAAACTAGATAAGTACACATATCCGACCTTGACTCAAAACTGCACAATAACCCTACGACTCCCCGCGACTGTGTCTCTGCCATCCATCGCGCGCGACGGCCTACTGTCGGTAACTCGTAGATGAAATACCCACTACGTGAATTTCGGGTCATTGATTAATTTCGGGAAATACTTGGAATCGATGCTAACTTTTCACCTCTCGTCCTCTGACTTCTGTTTCTCATTTAGAGTCCTGGTAACTGGCCGTCAAAAGTAACAGGAGAACGAAAATCACAATAAATGGGTGAGGATACCAACTGGCGTAGCAAATAGCGCACCAAAATACCTCAGTCAAATTATATTCCCACAAATCCTTGTCTGGAATTGACCTCTCACTCGCCGTGTGATAATGACACAATCAAGAATAAAACACATGTACTGAGTGCTAGCGTTCCGTTTTGACATCGAAAAGCATCCAATAAATCCACAGATTCCAGGACAAAGTTAAATACTGTGCCTTTATCTATACATTCTTGGGATAGCCTTTTCAAACGGACAGATAAAGATAAAAAGCGCGAGCCCCTCTTTCCCAGGAATCAATCCAACAAGTAAAGCATTTAACTCCACTTCAGCTCATTCATATTTGTACCTTCATAAGTCAAACTGAAGTAACTTAAAGGAGGATTGCACGGAAAGAACGAAGGTCGAAGAAGGGAGAAATCGCCTAGTGGGGGAGAGCGGTGAATCTCTTGAGGGTGCGGACAGACACGCAATCGGCATCGAAAGATTTGACCTCTGAGATCTAGCATGGCTCAAAGTTGGCGAGTTCGGCGATCTCCGCCCACCGATCGTCTGATCACTCGCCGTAGTACAATAGGTGGCGAGTGATTAGATAGCTGAGAGAGCGTAGGGTTGAAGAGCAACAGCGATAAGTTCCAGTCAAGCTAAAACAACCCCCGACAAGAAGGTTCCCTATTCCTCCGTTCTGGGGCCGTTTCGTGTTTCGCTTCTTCTGGGTACTCACCACCATCGTCTACCTCAATGGAATGGGTTGCTTTTCATCGGTCAATTCTCCTTTGAAGAACCCTAAAGGTTCTGGCACTGGCCAATCAATCAAACCACTTAGAGACTGGGTTACAAATGTGGGTGTGCTATGTGATTGAACTGAGTGGGAGAATGTGAATACGACCGATAGCGGAGAAAAAAGAAAAAAACCGTCGACGCGAAACAAAACCTCCTTCCCTCTAGTCATGGAGGAGCGGCTGGAGAGAGAAGGCGCGTCTAAAAACAGTTTTCGGGACGACCAGCCGGTCATTACTGGCTCTTCCGCGGTTATAACGGCCATATCGACGCCCGCGATTCACACGGGTTATCCACACACGCACCATTTTTCTTTGTCTCCGAAGTGGGCAGGCAATAGCGCGCCTCCGGCGGCTAATATCGAACAATGCATCACGTGGCTTTGCCGCACCGGTTTGATTCTAACGTAACAACTCTCGAGTGTAACCACGCACCGAGATGAAATTGGTAGCCAAGTATTCAAAGTCGCTCAGGCATGCTACAAATAGCACCGGCGTTCTTTCAATCCAGGGCCCCTGTCCACCAGGACCGCACAACACTTCCAACTCGTCAGGAAAATGTGCAAGCCCATAACGTGTGAAATCAGCTAGGCTTATTGCCGTATCAACCGATAGAACGACTGACATCTTCAGAAAACTTGTTTGTACGTGCCTCTTCCCCAAGCCAGCCTCCTTCACTGCTAGTGGGAAAGAGGGTTTTGTTAACGGCCTTGTCGACGGTTTTTCTCAGTTTTTTCTCCACTGTCGTTCCACTTCGCATCTCATACTCAGTTTCAATCGCCATAATACCCCTTATTGAGCCCGACTTTTGCCTTTAAGTAGTCTTCTTGGTAAAATACCATGCTATTACCTATCAGGGGTAATTCCTCTCAGATGTATTTGTTGATGGTCGCTGGGGCTTGAGCACGAAATCTGAAAATCCATGGAGGCGGGGGCTTATTGTGCACTGCAACTTCTACGACTAGAACCAGGAAAGGACGCTTGATAAAACGCCACGCTCGAAACACTCGGGGGATAAACACTGCTTCCATTGAAGGGCTTCTGTAAGGACTGGCCGAATCCCATCGAATGACGCGGAGCACCATCTGTACTGGATATTTGCCATTAGCCCCACGGAACAGATGGGAGAGGATAAGCACCATAATAAGTGATCTCTAACACCTTGCAAACAATGCAAATAATGACAAAAACCTCTGGCATTGCTTATCATACTAACGACAAAGATACCTTCCATTATATACCTATCCTCATCTATTACACCTCAACAGATGGAGAACGACTCCCTCCACCTCCACTCCTTAAAAACCCAAATTCCTTCCCACTATATATAGATTGTCGCAAGTCGAAGGATAAAACACAATTGCACCATAGCAAAAGCTTCTGCATTGTAATTGGACCGAATCGCATCAATACACCAATACGGGTCCTGTACAATGGTCCTGCATCTCCTGTTGAGGTTATAACGAAACTGCTGACTTACATTCTTCCCACAATCAAGCCCGCACTCTACCCCCTGATGTTCCCTAGATTCCTGTGCAGCGGTTTCATTGGCATAAAGCTTGGGTCGACACCGCCTTAGAATCCAGAGGTACGTCGGAATCCTTTACTTTTGTCGGGAAATTCGCGTTATTATTAACTTCAGGCCCGAGCAAGACCCGTAGAATACAACGCCAGACACGTTGACGGTATTGGTAAAAAACCTATGCTTCGGACTACTCACGGACTGGCTTTTGGCGGAAATCTTTAGCATTTCGAATATACCGGCAACCTGAGCTATATCGACTTTACGCTCAAGATCTTCCTTAGTCAGTCACAATGCAAACTTTTGGGGCTTTCTTTGATAGAAGGTAAGTTTTTATGACTCTCCATAAAAATAACGCTCCTCTTATGCTTTCAGGCCGTATGCACCGTCTTTGGAGATTTCTCGATGTGTAGGAGTGCTGGCCTTTTTCGGTTTCTTAATTCTGGATAAAATCGGCGCCGGACCACATAGAATGTTCTTGATGACATTTCGGCATAATCCGCACATGGGGGTTGTGGATGCATACGCATTCAGGAGGTTGGTTACGGTCGACATTTTGTCAGAACACACATGATTCAGGCCCTAGCATATAGCCAGGAAATTAATGAATTAATAAACGAATGGACGTGAGGGTTTATCTACCCGTTGAAAAAAACTCCTTGAAAGTATCCCTCAAAAATTCGGCGACTAAACTAAGACAAAATCGGAAAACTACTCTAGTACATGTTAATATGAAAAGAAAGTGAGACGGCAAGCCCACGGCCAATAAAAAAATCACATCGAACTTCAAAAAAACGTTGCACAGTTCCCGAATAAACCCACATATCATCAAAAATTAGTCCAAGAGAAGGTCCCAAACGTCACCAGACACACTAGAAAGTTGCATATCGGTAGTAATGTAAATGCAACAAAATAATTAGTTACTGTACCTAATTAGATATTTCATAGGCAAAAATGGTGACATTATTATATTCCAGATCGACATACTACCTGTAGATATTATAATATTCCAGATCATTTCAAAAAGCGATTCGTTAGCCGTAGCTGCTCTTCCAGCTAAACCAACGCCTCTTTCCGACGTTTATCATATTCAGCGCTGAAGAAACTTCCCCTCTACACCTCTGTTGTACAACATGGTAGTGTATGTACAGCATAATTAATATGACTTGCTATTATTACATTAAATACAAAGAGCTCTACTTCTTGTGCCGAAATGGCGGGATGGAGGAGGTTACAAACCTAATAGAATGAATGGTACAATAAAATAAGCTAGGTATACCTCGAAGACAAACAAACTATTTAAAAACGAAACTAAACTATACTATTTACAACAAGGTATTCTCGGTTAATCTCCAATGCTGTGGATGAGTTTTGAATGCACGTTTTCTACTAGGTCGGAACGAAAGTAATTGCGGATTTACCCAATTATTTGAAAAACTCATATTTCCACACTTCATTTTAAACAGTATTCCCAACAATACTCGCGCCCTTCCACCACGTCCATAAGTTCGATGTCCCTTTCAATCACCCAACATCAAACATCATACAAATTTAATCGATAAAAGTGTTGAATGCCACAATCACAGTGCAAAACCCGTTCTTATCCTTCTAGGGAATGTTTAGCCTAACGGATACTGTGCCGCCCGAAAATATATCGAAATACGATATGACAAAATACGAACCATATATTGTCGCGGTTTTTCCTAACTTTTCACAGCATATGTATCTAACATGTAGCACAGGAACTTTCATCCATAGCCACAACTTCGCGCGATCCGCACTCGCAAGAGTGAACAATATCTATCCACGTGAAGACGGTTATATCGTTCACTCTCCTAAGTTAACCCTTTAGTGATGTACTTGAGCAAATTGGGTGCAGACCTACGTCCGGTGACCCTTTGTCGATCCAACAGGTATGGTAACTTTTGGACAACGGTTTGCCATAGAGTAAGGGTGTCCTCGGAGCACCCTCACCCAGCTCGTGATCGGTGATCCCGCCTGTCAACTACCCTGATCGCCAGCAATTCGTGAATCACGGCCTCTTGGAATCGCTGCATTCCTACTGCAATTAAATAGGTAATGGCAAGTGATGTCTTCAGGAAGCTCTAGGAGCCAGCAGTGAGCAGATGTCGTAACCTGGTTAGTCTTTAGAACTATAGCTGCTCTTAGCGATTCTTCGAAACCAACGACAGCATTTCTTTTTGGGTTACTATGTCTAGGCTTTTATTGTCCCCAACGAAAGATATAAAGAAGCAGCAGCAAACATGCTTAGAAACATTCAGCATTAGAAAGGCTCTTAGAAAACCTCCGACAATATGAAGAAATGCTCTCGCCCCGACATATGGTTTCAAAACCTCGCGCAGGTCGATAAGCTTTTATTCGGGAGACTTAAAAAAATCCCGTTGCTACCTAACAATTACCCAGCGACGAGTGGCGGTGACTTAGTTTCACGTACACCGTCAGAAAAGGTGACATGCGCATTCTAATGACTAAAATCGCATTCACACAGTAGTTATAGCAAGCATATGAAGTAGGAGAAGATAGAAAGGGCCAACACCTCAAATTTTCAAAAGACAGAACCGACCGGATAAAATTACAGTTGTCAACCTTTAGGCGGATTGCGTACGAAAGGTGACATAGCAACTCATCGCAGCATTGGAGAACTGATAACGAGTCAACAAATAACAGTAACAAAGAGCAATGTTTAGTTAGGTAAATCAAGAACGCGATAGAAATTGCGTAAAAAACCGTTCACTTGACAAGAAATATAAAAGACGACTACCAGACACTACAGAATACCTTTGGACAAGCGCCAAGAAACTATGAGAAAGCAAACACGAATACCATCAAAAAAGTACTTCATAAAAATAAAACCGACCTTCTCAGAAGACTCATATGGAAAAAACTCGCGCGTAATCTCAAAGCACCAGATATTTCAAGAAGCACGCCCGACTTCAATAGAACAATCCCGCGCGCACCTGTGAACAAAAATCCCGCAACACAAAATGATTCAAAGCGCTCACCCTTAAAAGATGAATTCGCAGAAAAACCCTCAAATAATATGACAATTAAAAAATTAAAATTCTCAAGAAAAAACCCTCGAAATAAATAATGGACAGGAATAAAAGTGTTGATACTTAGTTGACTCACTCTGCTCCTCGTTTGATACCTCTTGAACTTCTGCGCTGATCAATGTCGCTTATCGTGTCATATTTCTAAGGATAAATTCTTATTATTTCAATTATAGAACCATCGAAATACGGATAAGGGTAAAACTAGAGTGAAAGTGTATCGCTGACCTTTGCTGATGGTTCTCTGGAGCTGTCCTGGGGTCCTAGAAATTAACACTTTCCGGAAATGTAATTAAACAAGTAAAGTAAGTCAAATGCAACTGAAATTAGTGTTGAAAAAAAGAACCAAGGTCGAAGTTCAATCTAAAAAAAACACACCGCTCGCGTTGTGATCTGGCTGTGTCGCTGAGCGATTGAAAGTGTTTCGGTTACGATCTATAACTGGTACTTTCAACATTTCTAGTTGTACTGGGTAAAGAATAATTGACAGTGTTACTATAGAAAATTAACAGCAATCGTGATGACCTGCTTACACAAGATCAAATTTGGATAATAGCAAAATTAATTACCTCTCACCGACTGACGGCCAGAGCCGTATCCAGAATTCATGTAATTGTCTGCAAATAAATAAACCTATGGTGATGGTCTATTGACGGTATACAACTAACATAACCACAAGAGGACAAGCGGCTGAAACTAAGGTTGGTGTCAGAATCCGCGATCCGTCGCAGGTTTCGCTGATTTTCGCGATTTGCGCGAAACCGCGAAATCGTAGACTGACACCAGCCTAAGGTGGATGTCAGACTCAGCCCACTCGTTGCTTCTGATTTCGCTACAGCGCTACCGCTGAGCTTTCGCGATTGCACAGTCACCCAGTCTCCAACCACCTACCAGCTGTGCAGATCACGGATTTGAAAACCTTTTTTTTCTGACTGACGCCACTTCCTTGACATTGAACTGACATTTTTGAATAGTGCCGTATCTATTTGCAAACATAAGTACAGCAAAACACTAGAGCTTGAGCTGTGATTGCGTCATGAGTAAGATTACACCTATCTTTGCCAGGCACATTTCCACAATAAACAATACAAACAGCGGTCTGGTACATGCTGGCGATTACCGTAACCTGTGGCACAGCGCTGCACGCATGCACTTTTGCAGCCAGCAACATTACACCGTATATCCTATGAAACGTACTGACCTGGCTCGGTATTATAGATACTTCTTGAAGTATTGTTTTCATGTGGTTCTTCTGGATTATTGTTGTTTACTTCGTTACTTGAGGGACTACGACTGCGACCTCCACTTGGAGAGCGTGACCTAGTCGACAGGTTCCCTGAAGGTGTTCTGCACTCCGACGCACGTTTCATTTCAAGCAGAATTTCTGACAAATTTGTCGGAGCAATAAAATGAGACTATTAGAAGAAACATGCAACTGCTATTCAAAAAAGTACAAAAACTGAAGAACATTTACCTGTGGTATTGTTCGTAGGGACTGCTCTGGGTGGACTTCGACTTCCCGAGCGCGAGTAAGAACGATCGCTTCTATTGTTCATCGACACATTGACTAAATTTTACAATTATTCGAAAGAAACCACAAAGAAAGTAGTGGATAAAAAATAAAGAAACACATCAAGAAAAAAAAAGCTCCTCATAAAGAACTGTTCACACCAGTGCTTTTTCGTTTGGTCGTTGCCGGACTATTGCTTCTTGACCGTGAGTACGAATGAGGTTTAGAGCGAGAGCTCTGACGGCTTCCTGAAATGCTCTACGGCTGCATTATCAAAGAACAAAAGCAAACAAATTACAACTCGTTTTCCATCAGTCGTTCTATGATGAAGCAAATCATGAGACTGACCAGTACTTGGTTCCTTGCCAGCAGAATTGATCGGGCTATTGCTCCTTGATCGGGAGTATGAACAAGAATTCCTGGTACTCTTATTTGAACATTTTCTTTCTCGATCACTACTTTTTGCTGCCTCTCGACTAACTGAACGAGATTGCAGGGGATGAATGTGCTCTGAACTATGCTTTTTGAATACGGCTGGAACAACCTACCATCATTCCGCTTCCCTGCTACTGGACTGCTGCTCCTAGATCGAGAATACGAACAAGGTCTGGAGACGTGATCAGAACGAATATTACCTTAAAGCAACAGTCCCAGCAGGGTTTTTACCTTCGACACTAATGGTGTGGAACGATGCGCTAGCCCTAGTCAAGAACATAAGAAGTGTGACTGAACAAAAAACTCACCTTGGAAAGCCGCTAGAAAGGGAGCTGAACGGCTTCGAAGTGGGCGTGGTTGAGAATCGGCTGCAATTCCCTCGGCCGATTCGAAACCACGCCCACTTCAAAGCCGTCCAGCTCCCTTTCTAACGGCTTTCCAAGTGAGTTTTTTGTTCAATCACACTTCTTGTTTTTGGCTAGAGAAAAAAAAACAAAAAAAAAACAAAAAAAAACAAACAAAAATAAAATCACAAAGGAGAATCGCAACGCTCCCCACCATTCGGTGTGAGCTAAAAAGCGCCTGCAGGGGAGAAATCGCATCGTTCCACACCATTGGTGTCGAAGCTAAAAACCCTGCTAGGGCTGTTACTTTAACAGTTAAGGCTGCTACGGTTAGGTTTACGGACTACTTGATTTTTCCTCAATGGTCCTGCCGCGATGGCTAGAGCACAGACGATTAGAGAATGCCCTAGGACTAAGCCTTGGAGAGGAGAGGGACCCGCTAGAGAGCGCAGAGGCGGTAAAGGGCTGAGTTCAAGTAGTCCGTCAACTCTACGGCTAGGACAAAAAACCAGAAAAATAGGCAATTTTATATAGATCGTAAACTTCTTCAAAGAATCGTATAAATTGAAAAGACCCACCGGTCTTCTTTGCAGCTGGTGAAAGAGGGCTGCCGCTTCTCGATCGCGAATACGAGCGAGTCCTTGTGTTATTACCTAAAATTTCTTTGCCAAACTTTAGCATCAGTAGAAAACCCCAGGAACCACTCTATACGTATTTCCTAACGAACGCTAGCACTTGTATTGAGGAACAAACCGAAATTCGCTTTCTTCGACACCGGAGAACAAGGACTGCCGCTACCCGAACGTGAATATGAGTGCTCCCTTTTGGGTTTCGATTCCAAACCCGACGAGTTGTTGTCTCCTACAAAAATATCCTACTGTGTGAAAACCGAAAGCCTGTGAGGCTAAGAAGCAATAACATTTGAGCAGCGTTACCGAAAGAATCTCTTGAACGGTAGGAACTGTTTCCATCACCACGATAATCGCCTCCTCTACCACGACCGCGTCCACGATAGCTGTTCTCACGTCCGTTATCATCATCTGAGGGATGACAGCAATAGGCACATACAAACTTTGGACCATGATTAAAATTACAATCTTCTCACGAATCGCTCAAACAGGATCAAGTTTCTAACTGAACGTCAGCTCAATTGAGAATTAAATTACTCAACACAGAATGTAAAAAAGCAACAACATGAACAAGATTGATGGCTGTTAACTCTCGAAATTTTGCTTGAAAAATCACCGCGATTTCCACCACCACGCCCACGCCCGCGGCCAAATCCACGCTCTCCTCTTCCACGGAAACCGCCACGGCCACGTCCTCGGAACTCACGATTACCAGATTGACCTGTTGTGATGGAAGTTTCAGAGATGTAAGACTAAACACAGAACTCACCTTTATCTTGAAATCCTCCGGAGCGTCCAAACTTATCCGAGCTTGAGTTTTCGTCAAAGTTATCTGCAAAGCTTTGATATGCATGAAATTGTTTCGGAACAAAAGAGCAACCATTCAAACGAGACCAAATTGATATACTAAAAATTTTCACTTCACGTGCGAAAGCTCTTGAAGCATTTACCGAGGTCACGATAGGAAACACTGGAATTCTTCCTGTCAGAGGCGACACTACTATCGATACCGTTACCTAGAAAATGATTATATGGCATATTCACGCATGATACGCACGGCTGAAAGACATTCTGAATGAGATTTAAGTACCAAGGAACGACGAGTCAATGTTGTAGGGAGTCGGTGGTAATGAAGGAACACGATCAGAAGGAACAAGCCGAACTCCATCAGCTGAAGTAGAACGAAGGCAAGGTCGAGTCATGAGGCAAAACAATTAAACGAGGGAAACGATACATCCACTTGAGTTCTACCTGTCACAGCAATCATGTGATGGTTTGCAAAACGACTGAAATCCACACAGCTGTGGAACTCCTGATCAGACATCGGAACAGTGTAGATGGAGCGCAAGTACTAAATAGCATTTTAAACAGTTAGGTAAGGGGAACTCTCGAAACAGCTTCAAACCCACCGGCAAATGACCAATCCCGCTTTTGTCCTCCAGACAGAGACGATGGTGACTTTTGTTAACATGATATACATTGCAGTACTCACATTTGAAGTTGAAATGTGCTTGCGTTCTGAAATCGGACAAAATGATTTGGGTTCTGATTACCGGGAAAACGGACAACTGCAGTAAAGAGGGGCATGCGGTACTGGTCATGCAGCCTGCAGTTTTCCCAGTTTCGTCAAGGAGAGGAAATCCCCAGAATGCGTGGACTATCTCGCTACTGCTTTTACTTCCACTCCGGTGGTTCCTCCCAAGTCAAAATTGGAATTACTGTACGCGGCATGACCTGTCTCACCAAATGCTTTCTTACTGGAATAGGGCCAAAAGTCCAAGAAGTTATCAGCTAACAACTAATCAGAAGCTGAAACCTCACTCACTGCTACAATGATCATACCAATTTAGCGAAAGCATAAATGAGACGAACTTGTATACTTCACAAAAATGGAAACGCCTGATGCTCAATGGCTCCCATCATACTCATTGGACGGTCATCAAGACATCCTTTGAAATTGCATGCAAAGCGAAGATCGAAGGAAGGAATCTCCTGTAAATCAGGTGTACGTTCACGGGATCTGCTGCTCCTATAAACAGTGATGTGGGAGTAATAGGATCAACTGGACAAGATTCAACTATCCCAGATTTATTCCAAATAGAAATTTCAAGAACAACAGAATGAGGAAAACTTACTCTATAAAAGGTACATGCCATGATGCTGGGCAAGTCCAAAATTTCGTTCACAAATTATTCGGCTGCAAAGAGAAAAGATATGCAGGAATGTGTGAGCTGTGCCTAAACAAGGCAGTTTCAAGCCATTTTATACTCAGCAGCTCAATCAACACGTTTAAAGCACACAAGTCGCTTGAAGCTCCGAATCATAGCAACAGCATAATGTAAGGCTGGTGTCAGAGTCCGCGATCCGTCGCAGGTTTCGCTGATTTTCGCGATTTGCGCGATTCACGCGACGGGTCACGGAAATCACAAGTGCCCGATCAATACTGCAAGGTGTTCTCCAATCCTGCCGCCACTTCTGCTTGATAGTGATGGCTGAATGACGACTGCTCATGATTCCACTTGTTTCATATTCAGTGTTTCAAATGTTCAAATGGGGCACTTGCAATTTTGCGATCCGTCGCGGACTCTGACACCAGCTCTGATCGTTTCACACATTCAATTAGCTTTTTTTCCGAAGTAGTTGAAAGGATTGTAAAGGACTAAGATTGTTGCAAACTGACGCGACATCGGAAAAGAAACGCTAAATATTCCAAGTTCATCGTCGCGTCGAAGAAGAGGGACAAGATCTTTGAAATAAAGGTAAAAACCAACATCAGAACCGTTAACGATGCTAATTGATAGCGCAGATGTACGACTTTGGCGAATCGACCGAGCGTCTGCGGACTCGCGCCACGAGAACAAAGTGAAAATCACTCAAATTAGAGACATGTACTGACGCGCGACGCGGACCTAGCGAGTTGCTATGTAAGCGGAAGACTGCATTCGCAACAGTCTGACATCGCCATAATTGACCCTCCAGGCCCAAAATCTCTCGCAGCAGATTTGTAGACCTAGATCTATGCTTCGTCTGTTTATTTGCTTGTTTGCGACTTCATTCAATATGCGAATTGGCGAAATGGCTCGGGGGGGGGGCAGCCTGTAACATTGCGTCAGATTCACGAAAAGTTTCAGTTTTGACTAAGCCTTGAGGAAAAGAGGGAATCCAGGTTGCGAAGCAATTTTCGTTCACTTTGAAATTTGTCCCTGTGCATTACGCTTAGCCCCAGTTGCCTTCGGACACACTGCCCCCCCCCGAGGCAATTTGCCACGAATTTTTCACTGCCTTTATATAGAACACCTTTCGCACATTTTAACTTGCATTTGAATTGCGTTCTCGCAACTGTACATGACCTATCGTATGTAGTTAAGCTCCGCAATGAGCCGTAGAAAACTAGCAAGGAAATCCTCCTGGACAAGAAAATCACTGCATCTACATGGTTACACACATGAATGAAGAACCTTGATTGAGATGATAATTTCGGAGGCGGCCTATTTTCAGCCGTACAACGACAACGAATCAGAGACAAAACGACAATTGTTTCAACATACGGCCCTTGATTATAATAAAAAGGATAAAGCATTTGCCGTTGATCAATCCCTTTTGGGATGCGGCACGCATTCTACTTCCATTTGTACATTCGTAGTGGCGTTTGAATGCGATGTGGCCTATACAATGACTTGCGGGGGCCAGCCGATGTACAAGTCAGTGTTTTTATCCTCCCAGACAAGTCTGGTACCAATTAACCGACCCCGGGGGATGGAAGGCTTGGTTGGCCCGGGCGACTCACGACCCAGGATTTGATCCCGGACCGCTCGCGTGGTGAGCGCGCCACTTGTCACTGCACCACTTCCGCCCCCATTAGTACTGCTAACTGACAAAGGACTGAAGCCACTGCCTCCATAATCGACTATTTGTTATATTAACCCTTCGAGAGGCTGATATAACTTTTATTCGGCCAAGTACTTTCTCTAGTAGAGCATGTGAGATGAGTGCACATCATCAACACAATTCATCCAAACAGCATGATCAATTGCAAGAAAGAAAGCAAAGGGAAAACAAGGGCTTGGTTCACTACGACAGAGACAGAGAGCGGCTATTTCGTTCGCACGCGAAAACTTTTCGGGGAACTCAGGTGCACCGCTATGAGTGCATGGAGATCCTAGAGCGAGAAATTTTTCGCGCTGCAAGACGAGAGAGAGTCCCTTTCTGTCCTGACGAACCACACCCGAGAACAAGACAACGACGATGCTTTGAGAACAACCGCCTTTTTTCTAAAAGCAGAACCGCGAAAGGTTCTGATCTTGAAGACCATTTGGTTATGCTTCTACATGTAAAGGGAGAGTGGGAGAAAAATCCACGAGGCGCATCAGCAAGATTATATGACTCACAAGGGGAGGTATGTAAAATTCCACGGCAAAGTATTACTTAAATGCCACTCGATAATCAAGCAAGCCCTTCTTTGCTGGGCATAATTTCTACGACGTATGAAGCCATCCGCCGTCGACCGACGAGCCAAGGAGGCCATTTCGAATGCTTCAGTGTTGCTGCTCATTAATCGATCACTGGTTACCAGAGACTGTGGCCCATATTGTACAGCACCTCTAAATACAGTTCACCAAGGTCACGAGCAACATCGTCGCAAAGGTCAAAGCAAAGCGGTTATTGGGTAGGTAGGCGTTGAAGTTTTTTGGTTGAGGAAATATCCTCATTCGTGGAGTCCGGGCTAGGAGGAACCTCTAACCCTCTCACTATACAACTGCAGCATTCTACCAGCCACGCTGCCAGCCATAGCGTCGTGCCAATACGGTATTCCGATGAGTGCCAGCACACACTCGTCCAAAGTCCACACATGTCCACTTACTCAAACTGAAGAGTAAGCAGAACCTAGAAAAGGTGGCATTCTCAAGTGTGCTGACCTGAACCCTCTCGACTACCGAGTATAGGCAGAACCTACTGGGACTCGGAAGATCTTGAAGATCTTGCAAAGCATGGAATTCGAATTTCGAACACCTAGCAAAATCTTCTGATAATGTTCGTGCAGAAGAATATCGTGAAATAGTTGATGGACTGTAGCGTGCGATTCAATTCAGTTACTTCCAGAAAAGTCAAACTGGTTCAAAGTTGAAGATGGAGAAAATAGTGACCTCCTCCCTCCACCCCACCTACATATCATAAACCTTCAAGAACAAGGATCTCAAGCGGTCTACTAGAATGAGTTTACAAACTTCCAGAAAGGGTAGCAGATACTCATTGGATTGATCACATAGATCTATTCTTCGTAAGAACGCCAAATAAGCATTCCTAGCCAATCGCGGCGTAGTTATCGATTGCTGATATTAAGCTCGAACCTCGTCTCGGCGTTCGGCAAAACTTTACAGGTTCCGAAGAAGGCGATCATCCTCCAAATGCCACCCTAATCGATCCCAGAAGGGCACTGCAGAACATAGTAAAGCTTACTGTGTTCTGCACTTCCCTTACGGGATCGATGGTGGAGGGTTACAGGTGGTGTTTTGTGTTTGGTTGCGGTTGTTTGTGGTGTAGATTACTACAGAAATTAGTGAAGATTATGGATTTTTCAATATCTACCGAAACTGAGTGGCTGCGTGGCGCTGGTGGAGCAGCAGTAAGGTCCTGAAGAAAATTGTTCGAAACGTCGACCGAATAAATCAATTCCACCGTAACAACCTGTATGGCATAGCAGTAACAACACGGAATATACAGGGGGGGGGCCAAAAAAAAAAGACATTTTGCCTCCACTTCCAGATGGATTTAAGCACATTTTACTCAACTCAGACCGAACGGTTCCAACTTATTATTAAAGAGTGCATTCCATTCTATAAGAAAATCTTCATAGTGGCCACGTACGTGGACGGCATCAG
>MU891310.1:0-10869 GCA_036418205.1 Ostertagia ostertagi
AGGACAGAAATATAATTAATGATAAGGCTGGTAGTTGAACATAAGTACAAACATGCTCTTGAAAATCTGAATAGTGCCAAACTTTTCCGCAAAAATTCCAAGAAAATTTTCAAATAGCGGATTTCCAATGTGCGCTGTGTAGATATTTGAAAAAACTTTAGTAAGGAAACCCATAATAGATAGAGAAATAAAAAGTGTGAGTAGTGAAATGACTTTCGCAGTGCTCAAAAGGTCTCCATCAACCACAGCAAACCCATAAAACTTTTTTGAACATTCTCGAGCGCATTATAAGGTTCACAAAACGGAATTATTGGCAGGTTTATGACACCGCGCTATTGACCTTACTAGGGAGAAAGAGATGAAGTTATGAAGAATGCTCATGTCTAAATCAACCTTCCTTTCCATTTCAGTATGAATAGCCTAGTGATAAGTGTTTCGCTCAAACCTCTCAAGATATGAATTAAACTGACTGAAATTAAATCTTAGCAAGATTGTCTCCGTATTTGCGGGTAGGATCAGTTCATATCAGTTGGACTTAATTCGTATGAAAAGAGAAATGAAAGAATATGCAAGAAAATCGATTATTTCGAAGAAGGACTCACGTATGCCCCATGTAATGTCCCATACACTCCATTTCTTGTTTTTATGCTCAAGTTTCAAAGAATATTACTAAAATAGAAGGCTCAAGGCAAAGCAGCTCAATTAATTAGTACAGTTCTGCAAAATAATTGCATGTGGATTTGTGAAGGAATTCGTCCCCTGCACAGAATAAAGGCAGTTCGACTTGCGGGAACTGGTTCCGAAACATAGGCCATTGAGGACGAGAGGCGGCGTACGATTTCGCCTCGAGCGCGGCGGAATCGATTCCACTGCAAGCCGACCAGCAGATGATTGGCATTCACGCGAAGGTTAAACGGGCCTTTTGTAGAAATGAGAGCGTTCTTGAGGAGAAGAAAGAACAAGAACGAACTTGAAAAAAAAGGAAAATTGTTAACCCTTCCAGAAATAAATCGCAATCAAGTATGTTAGAGTATGAAGGTGTCATGACAAGAACACATGTAGAGCACGTAGCCTCGACAGCTACACTTATATGAATCGTTATCGAATTCAGGATTCAAATGAGTGACGAATTCTCTAGAGATTGTCAGCTTAACGCTCGTAAACAAACGATAAGGTAAGAATTTCAGCTAACAGAGGCTTGTTCCGCTGCGCAAGCAATTCCGTTATCTCCACGTATCAGGTAATTAAATGCCTGTTAAACGGAAAATATTGAACAACACCAAACAAGCTAGAAGAACTCCGTCACCTAGTACAAAAGTGTGAAACAGAGATAGCAGCTTTAATGCATCGATGAATCGCGGCTTACCGACTTTCGTAGGAATACCAAAATCACACAGATACATGAGCTGGTTGAGCTATCACCGACAAACTTCCAATCTTCAGAGAAACCAAATTCTTGATCACTCAACACAAAACCTTGTATTAGTATTATGTATTTGTCACAAACCGCACAGTGCTCACAGTAAGAAACAATAGAGGCCTGGTGCGAGATAGATCAGAGATGTTTACCGAAGCACTTCAACTTCAAAGAATGAATCATACACACTTGAGCCCGATCGCAATATGAATCTCCGATTCATTAAAGGACTAGTGGTCACCGAAAAGCGCGCTCCAATGCGATGACTGCATTGATTACGGTGTTGTCGCGGTGCAAAAAGCTGAAATGTTGTGCAACACAGTCGGTGTCGGCCACGCTTTCCTAAAGAACCATTTCTTCAAGTTCAATGCTGTCGAACGATCTTAAGCGTCTAGTTGTTCATGACCTCACGATATCCCTTAATTACAGCGAAATTATCTACTACTTTCAGTCCAGTGTGGCATAAAAATCGCTCCCAATGAGCAAAATGCCCGTTCCCGATGGATCCAACACTAAGAAGACTTACTACAGGAACAAGAACATCCAAGCGAAGAGGAAGCCCAATAATGGTGGTGGAACTTCGAGTCAAGGTGTGTTCACAAGTTCTATTATTCGACATCATATGAAGTGACTATTCATGGGCGAAATCGATAGATAACACCTCTCTGACGCACGACTTCGACAAACTAGTGGCATAGGTCTTGAAAGGTGTCATCCTGTTGGGGTTTTCCTGCTCTTGAATGCCTACTGTTCCCCGTAGGGATAAAAAGGCAGTTCTTGATGAAAGCGACACTGTTCGGCTGTCTAATTTTGACGTTCGCATGGAGATTTTCCTGAAGGCAAGACAGCAATCTAGAAAGGCTTTAGGAGGTGTGGATTTTTGAGGAACGCTCATCTAATTCATAATTCCCTACTTGATGTGCAGTTGAACTCTAATTTAAGACCGCATCAGTAGTGTTGTGGAAGAAATTTGGAGGCTCAGCAAAAAGAATTGATCTGAAGCAATTCGAATAATCTGACAGTGGCGTTTTCACACTAACAGGGGAGGTTTTCAGGGTATGGAACTTTTTCAAAAGGGTTTTCTGCATCTTGTGAACTTGTAAGTTGACAAAAAAAAACCGAGGCCAGTTTTCGCTGCGCGGCCCTGTGAAGGCCAAAAGTGATAAAGAAATGGGTCCAATTTCAGTTTTCCAAGGATGAGCAAGGTTTTGCGTTTGTGCGCTAGTATTCGCGCTGCAGATTTGCATACCAAATAGCACAGCTAGCCCTGAAGGTGTGCAAACCATGATCAATCGAACCCATTGCAGTGAGATTTCCACGGGAATTCGTAAAAAACACGTGCTCTGAGCAAGAGTAGTGTTGCCTCATTTCAAAACGGCCCAAATCAGAGGCTCGTCGATGTGAAAAACGAATCTCGTTATTTGCGAAACCCACTTCGGAAAGCCCTGCAGAGTACCATAACCAACGTTCGTTGAAATAGCGTGCGCCACACCTCTAGACCCCTCTTGTACGAAGGATGGAGTCCAACCAATCCATTCAATCGGATTCCATTATGGTGGAAGATGCTTCGCATATCTGGCCGAACGTTATACATTCCTATTTCACCGATTCTCGCTCGAAACCCATACTCCGATAAGCCATAGATAAAATCAATAAGACGCGGTCGCATACAACAGGCTCACCCCATGTAGCTCTGCTGGTGATGTTGTCGTCTCCGGTTAATTGTTTGCGAATGTCTGCGTGAAGCTCCACTGAGAGTCCTTTAAGTATTTCATTCGAGTTTTTGATTTTGCTTATTGATGTATAATCCACTATAATTTATGGAAATTTGCTAAAAAATCTACATTGAATGCCAAGGCAAATCGCAGCCAGTATGGATTGAAACGCTGTCCAACTAGATAAGCCCTGTTTTATATATGAAACGTTCTAATCTCACTTGATTTTGATTATGTAGGAGTTGACAAGTTTCAGTAGGTTTTCGGAAGAGGAAAAGCTATGGTAATTTTCAGTAATCCGCAGCGTTTCAATGATTATGCAGTGTGAAATGACTATTATACATTGAAATCTAACCGATAAGCTTCTTTTTTTTTTTCTGAAAATAAGAGAATGTTGTCGAATTCATATCTTAAGCGATGTTCATTTTTGTCGGTGCTTCTGCTTTCTTCACACGCATTCTTCATGTCAGTATTTCTTACAATGCTTATTTTGAAAATGTATTTATTTGGAATCCATGTGTATGTTATGGCTGAGAAGTTTTTTCGGGAACATTCTCTCGTTCATCTAGTTGTCCATATTCAGAAAAATGTGAAAAATGGTCACACTTGGATCCAGATTTTACTTGCAATGCAGTATACGAGTCTTTTATATGTGTTGCTTTCCTGCATTACCTTTTTAAATGTGCATTTCATTCTTCCCATCATTTCCTCATTTTCGCTGCAAGGATCAGGATAAGTACTCGACTTTATCAGTCTCCTGGAATGTGCCACGCATTCAACTTTGTTTCATCAATAGTAATAGTTCTGAATGCGATCGCCGACTATGAACGCGCCATAAGGAACTGAAGCTGATCGCAGGATTCAGCCAAGTATTTGGCATCGTCAGTATTTGGTATTACAGAAGTGGCGCCGCTTGCCTCTTTATCACGGGTGTGGTTTAGTAGGACAGAACGCGAACTTTCTGCGTTTTGCATGCAACTTTTTTCGCTGCAAAAACCCCAGGTCCGTTCCTCATCAGGGTCAGGGGGGGGGGCGCAGCAACAAAGCTCTGCGCTGCAAAAAGCGGAAAACTCGCTTTCTGTCCTAGTGAATCGCATCTCTTTATCGCCACTTTGAAGTCATGTGTTGTTGGTGATTATCCCTTTCATTTTTGTGCAGTTCTAGTGGAATCAGCCATTCTGTATAGATGTGGCTTTGTGTTATGCCTGACACAGTTTGTATCTTCCCATCCTGATTACATCACTTATTCTCGGTGCTTCCACTTCTGCATGCTTGTAAGAGAAAGCATTCTTGTTTTCCGGTATTACTTTAGTTAGAGTATTTAAGATTGGAAAGAGCATTATAAAGTTCACATAGAAGAAGCCAATCTTCATAGCAATGTTGCATAAGCCAGGTCCAACAAAAGTTTTTAACGAAACATGATAATTTTTGCCGTTCCTTTAGTCGTGGTAGTGCTTTTAACGCCTCTTAAATCCCATATTTTATATGCTGCTAATACAAGGTTTTAAGAACTTCTTGGTGACATTAATTCATTACTCCCAATCATAACCTTTGAATTTCCCTTACTCTTTGAAGGAAAAGAGTTCTTGGTTGTGGTTAAATGAATGAATCATTTTAGAGTCGGCTCCTCGAAACTCGCAGCTGACTCGTGAAGAACGAGCTCAAAACCTGCAGTATCGCAACATTAACATGCAGAAGTATGAACAGATGATAGGCTCTGCTAAGGTTAGTCGCCGGCTTTTTAGAAGCTATATAGTTGCAGTACATCGTTTTTAGGACAACTTCGCGGATATTCCACAAGGATCTGGCCCAGTCGAGGAATGCACGATTTGTTGTAAGACGAGCGATATATTTGGAATAGGAACATGCCGTCATCCTATCTGTATAGAGTGCGCAATTCGAATGAGAGTTCTGTCCAACAGTAGCCAATGTCCCGTGTGTAGAACGACTATGGAAACGGTGAGTGGGAAGCGTACCACTTCTTTATAAACACTTTCAGCCCTGTCGATGGGCATTTGCCATCACCAAATTCAGAGTTCCACATTTCTATCATATTTCTACCACTCGCTGCCATTAGTCGTATCAGACAGCCCTTTCCTTCTGAATACTGTTTTGCAGCCGCATTTCATTCGTGTAGGAAGAAAAAAAGGCCATAGGAAAAACTTTCACACGGAAAATAATTCAGGGCTGAAAGGCTCAATCGTACAAAACAGCATCTGGAGCCCATACTCACCATATCTCTTTCAGTTGTGGTTGATGTTTGTATCGGCTGGGTTGGACACTGTGCTCCTCAGTTTCCCGTCGTTGAAACATCCGGACGAGGAAAGATTCTCCATTCAGTTCCAGAATGCAGATGTTCTTAAACGTTATGAGAAGTATCTGTCTCACGTATGCAAAATTTGTAAGAGGTAATTCGAAATCTATCTTTCGGCTTCAGATACACAGAGAACTCTTATTGCAGCCGTGATGGTGAACGATTGGAATTTCCCACATTTGTTTCGTTGCGGCATCATATGTCGAGTGCTCATGAATTGATTTACTGCCACATTTGCACTGAAAACATCATTCTTTTCTCAAGGTTGGTTCTTTTTCCCTGTGGTGCCTCTTTCCTCTTCAAATTACATGTTACGTGCAGAGAACGAAAGACATATACTCGAGACGCTCTTCAACGGCACATTCGTACTGGAGATAGAGATGACAGAAGTCTGAAAGGTATGAGTTGTAGCATATTTTTGGCCTCACGTGGAGGAGTGGAAGTGCTAGCTGCACAATGGCTTTTCTTGAACGGCATTACGTCTGCAACTTTCTTATCATTTTTTGCTGTTAAGGTCATCCTTCTTGTTTATTCTGTGACCAGCGGTTTTTCGACGAGGAATTCCGCTACCGTCATCTTCGAAAGGAACACTTCTTTTGTCAGTTTTGTGAGACTGAGGGAAAACATCTCAATGTATTCTTCGGGTGAATATTCGATGTGTAGCACGATCTATATTTGATATCTGTTAAAGTTCACATCCTTCTTGTCGTACTGATCGTTTGACAATTATAGCGGTCATGCTGAGCTGCTAGAGCATTACAAGGAGAAACACTTCCTATGCGATTTCGAGGAATGCAGAGCTATGGGGATCGCCTTTTCAAATCAAATGGATCTTAATCTGCACAAGGTTTTTTTAGTCGGCAATAATAGAAATCTATAGACCTCTCGTAGACTTTACTTTTTGGCAATTTTGATTCCACATGTACTTTTTTTTTTGAAAAACTCGACAACAACACACCATTGACGAGACCCGAACCCCGACGGTCAACTTGATCACTTTCATTTTTGCGAGTGTGCTTCATTATTTGATCGTGAAATGGGACAGATGGTTTCTTTTATTTATCTATTTATGAATAAATGAAGGGAAGCATACTACGCGAGTGTTCCAGTACTGTGTCACACATTACATATAGTCGCCATGAACAACTAATCAACTAAAATATGGAATTTGCAGTCGAAGGAACACAGTGGTCGTCGTGCCCCCGTGGCAATCGATTTTCAGTTCAGTGATCGCCAGTTGGCAGGGCCTTCACGGTTGGTTTCTTCGTCTTGGGCGCACCATTTACTTTATAATGGTCCTCTTTGTTCCATTAGGACTCGGCGAGATGGACCACCAAGCGCTCCCAACGTTCCACTAGCACGACGTGACAAGATCGCGGTTGTCCAGCAAGAACCACCTCCGCAGCCTAAACGGTTTGTTTTAAGTGCTCGTTTTCTCTTACCGTTTTCGTTCTTGATGCTTTGATAATGATTCTAATTTTTCTAGGACGGCCGACGAGTTTGTCGTCGTACCGTCAGCGCAACGTAGAACACAGACCGTTCGTTATAGTATCGCACCAGCCTTCACTCCTCAAACACGGGACTTTCCAAGCTTGGGAAATTCTACCTCAGATCCGGCTCTCAACGTGAGCAATGGCATTTGTTCTCATCTCTTCTAATAATTTCAATACCTTTTGTATGGAGCTTAGGTAAAGCCATGTTTTCGGCTTCAGGTGTTGTGTTTTAGAGTTTGCGTCCGGATAACTTCCCCCGTTTAAATCGTGTGAACCATCCTGGTGGAGTACCGAACAGTGTTGCAAAAGCAACTCAGCCTTCGTCAGTGGCAGCGTCATCTTCTGGAGCGCCTTCGTCTTCACGTGCTCTTCAGAAAAATCCCTCATCAGTCCAGTATGTTTACACAACTCTTCCATGATATGAAAGTGAAGCTTACTACTAGACTCAAGTGGGAGTCTTACAGTTTGTATACCTGTGCACTTTGCTTCTGGGATGAGAGATGATGAGAAAGAAGGGAAGAACGAGCAGGAGAGTAAAACTTTAAAAAAGGCAAGGAGTGTAAAGAGTACAACTCAGGGAACAAAAGACGGAGGCATAGTATAAATCTGTGTATTAACTTCGGAGCGCACAAATTGCAACATCAGACTTGGGCAAGACGTCTATAAGCGTGTTAGAAAATTATGAACTCACAAGGGAGGTCGTTCAGGGTGTGGGAAGCTTTTTCAAAACGGTTTTTTGCATGCTGTAGGGGCTCTCACGTAGACCACAATACTGTGTTTCATTTTCGCTGAGCGGCCCCCTGAAGGCCAAAAAATGGTCGAAAAAAATTCGTTAAGAAGGGGTGGTTTTTGCTGCCTTGGAGTGAAGTTTCGGACTTGTACAAACGACCACCTGCATTTTGAAGGGCGCCGATGAAGGTAATATCGAAGCACTGTACGTGGTACTGCTGAAGAAAGTGTAGAGGTTTCATAGGCGTCGTCGGCACCCTACACATCGCAGCGAGCAGGTGGCCGAGTGGATAGCGTGGTGGACTGGGGTTGGCACGACTTTGTGGATCGAGTCCGCTCCTGGGCTAGTTTTTGCATTTTTGATAATCACCTCCAAATTGGCGCGCCAAATTGCTTCAGCGTCAAAATTAACGCTATATTCTCATTCAGGACCGTCAGTAGCCCTTGCAAATGGGTTTTCTACCAAAAATTGGCGGAAAAAGTTCGCAGCGCCAAACTGGCGCCAAATGGCGCCGACGTCAAAAACGAATGCCATAATCGTGTTCAGGACCCTGATCTACCCTCACATGCCAAATTTCAGGAAAAATCGAGGTTTTGACCTAACTTCGAAAAAGAGGGTGGCCATGGTCTACAGGTCGTCATGCACGCCAGGGGGCGACTTGAATACGAGTGCGGCGCCGAAATCAAGCGCAATGCCTTGTCGGCTCACGGGAACTAAAGTTTGGTCTCATAGGGAACATCTTCCATCATGTCGCAGTCCTTGAAATCGCTCCATCTATGGACACGCAGCCTTGCGAGTGGAAGGAGCCGTGGACCCAATATACCACGTCTTGATGAAGGGGAGAATCTGCCGACTTCAAAATCATGGTGCTGTTGCCCATCTGGTGTCTCCCATTGTCCATTTAGCAGTGGAACTTCTCGTTATTTGAGAAGGATAACTGGGAACTCGTTTCCAGTTCACCGGCTGGAGGCAACTATGGGCTACTGACCTATCACTGGCCAATTTTTCGGATCCAGGTCAAATTCTCAATTTTCTCAAGAACTTCTGATTTAGGGAATATCGAGTGCCCTGATCACGAATATGACATCAATTTTTTCCGATAGCTTCAATTTACGCTAGTTTGGCGCCTTTCTGGCGCTACAACTTTTTTCGCACAGATTCTGGAAAAAGTTTGACTGCATTTCTTGCTCATGGTCTTATGATGAGTACGATACCTAGTACTGGTGCTGGCGCTATTTTAAGCAAATTTCGAAGCTCCAACTAAAGTGCAAAAATTTTGTCATCAAGAGGGATTGAACCTTGGACCACTTTCCTCACCATTTTTGGCCTTCAGAGGGCCGCTCAGCGAAAATGAAACATAGTTTGTAGTCCCCGTGAGAGCCCCTACAGCATGCAAAAAACCGTTTTGAAAAAGCGCTCCACACCCTGAACGACCTCCCTTGTTAGTCAAAAGAAATTTCGGGGAAAGAAAGGTTCACGATGGAGATAACCTAAAGAGAGAGCGAGAGAGTTTGCGTGCAGTACAGTTGCGAGCATTACGGAAAGTGATGGAGGAAACCCGCGAAAAGATTGTGATTAATGTCTTTCTCTCATTGGGGGTATTTTATCTCGAATTTGTGGTAATATCATGAATGCTTTCAGATCTTCGAATCAGCGTCAGGGCGTAGACGACTTTCCTGCTCTACCAACAGCGCAAAAGCAGGGTCAGGCAAGTTCTGCATGGGTTGGCAAGAAAAGTTCCAAGGTAAGTTTAGGGTCATCATTACAGCGGAGATGACTACTACATTATTTTACCTCACTTTTGTTTTTTATTCTTGTTCACTTTATTATCCATCGCACTGATTCAGTCTGTCATCGTTGGCTTGTAAGATGCCAAATAGGACTTTGCCACAACCTGACGTATGGCCGGAAATATCAACCACAACGCCAGCCAGAGAAATAGAACCGGAGCAATGGCAAGAGGTACATACACTATTTTGATCTGCGTGAAAATAGGCACTTTTTCAACAGAAATTCGCAATTCGCCTTCAAAATGGGCTTCTTCGAAAGCCGGGGACGATAAGTGTTCAAAGTGATCCAAGTATACCTGAATGAAGTAGGGTAGGCCAGCAGTGGGCGGTGCGCGTCGTAAAGTAGTGATGTTTGAATATGCTATTTGAATTGGAGCAACAAGAGAATGATCAGACAAAAAATTGCAAAGGTTAATAACAGCTCAAAGGACGAGATGAAAGTAAAAACTTAACAACGTGTAGATCCTGTCAATAACCCCAAAAACCTCCCCGTGTGATGCACGCGGTGAGGATACCGTTTCTGAACCTGTTTTGGTATGATGTAGCACGGGTAAATATCATAACATTTTTGTATCCGTCCATGCACGCCAATCCATTAAGAATTACAGTGAAAAATGAAGGGCGCACTCTTAAAGCGTCTTATGTATACATTTCTTGTATATTAAAACAGTCTACGCTAGATGCGATATCACTGTCAGTAATCTTTTACCAATCATTTTTGTTTCGACTATTTCAGGTACCAGCTAAACCCCAAAAGCTGGACAAGAAAACACGGAAAGCGCAGCAGAAGGTCATCAAGATGGATGCTAGTAGTACATCAGATGAGACCCAGGAAAATCCTTCAGCGCTTAGTGCTTCAACCGTTGGTACCATTGGGAGCGAAGTTCCAACCGACTTTAACATGGTCAAAGTCACCGGAAATCTTCCTCCAGTGAAGACCAAGAAAAAGAAGGATGTGGTCAAGGATGATCCATTGGAAAACCAGGACTGCAAAATTAGTCAGCCCACTGAGGTGAAAACTGAAGTGGTCTCCGAGTCAAATGTTGGATCCAAAGACCTTTTAGCAGAAGTTGAGAAGTATGTGGAAGAGTCGGCTACGAAAAGTTCTCCTCCAGCTGAAACGGCTTCTCAAAAGTCTTCTATTTTAAACTGGGTAGGTGTTCTTTTTCATTTTATTTGCACTTTTTCGAGGCTCTCTTCTCTGTTGCTGTCGAACAACACGTTAATGTTCGCAGTTTATGAAGATTCTGAATTAAAGGTTTTCTTTTTCTAAACTCTATCTCAGAAAGTACAGAAAATTCACTTCTTCCCTCCCTTGAGTATTTGACCACTTTCAGTTCACTTCCTCGTCATCTTCCATATTTTCGAACCTATCACTGGCAAATGTCATGGGTGCGAAAAATGTTGAGC
>MU891312.1:0-10190 GCA_036418205.1 Ostertagia ostertagi
AAAATGCTACAGGGTCACATTTGAAGAAACCTACAATGAAATATCTTTTATTTCAACAATTTCTAGAACAAATGCTCGGTGTTACCGTACCATTCGAAAGCTTGTTGGAGAGAGTCTGCGCATGGTTTTCTAATGCGGTACTGGCAAAGCCTTTTCTACACTGGCGTGCAAAACTTAAGGACGAGGTGGATAATTTGTCATAACTCATTCGTAATTCGACGGAATCGGATGAAACTGTGCAAGCGTACTGTTAAAAGCCTTACAGTCATAGACACAAAAAGGGCCCCATAAATACAGCGGTCGGCTTCAGGTTGGAGTCAAAAGGGAGTGGCCACGTAGAACGAGAGGTTTGGTGGGACAGGACGAGAGTGAGTGTACTGATCAGGGAGAAGTTAGTGTGGAATATAGTGGTGTTCTTAATCACAGCAGGACCCGAGACAACATGAGGTTGGTTTCACGCCAAGAACAGTCCCCGGGAAACTGGAAGAGGAAGATTTGTAACGAGTGTGGTCCAGGAGTTCGATGTTGCTCACACCGTTTTTGTGCACATAAGGAGCAATATGACTGCAGCCACTGCTGCCCCTAGAAGAGTAGGTGGTGGATCACGATCAACTGCAACAGCAGGTGATTGTTACGTTTTGCAACAGGCAAGAATTGATCTACGTCAGTCACAGGCTGCAGTTGCAAAAACATTTATCAGGACTTGTAAGGCACGTAATCCCAGGCTGAACAGTGGTACAGTGACCGTGTAGGTATGGTCTCTCTGGCCGACCAATAGTATCTGGTGTTCCTTCGGAACCCGCGTATCGGCGCGAACATTTACTAGGTGCCGGGATATTAGCGATGCACCACAAATTTGGTTGTTCGCGTGTTCTTCTCTCCCCCCGTTAAAGATAAAATAGATGATGAATAGTGATTTTGGGCAGGCTTACCCGTATGTGGCGGGAGTAGGTCAGCTGTAATTGAACTCCAGATCATCGTTGCAACATAATGAAATCCAGATGCATGTTCACCCATGACTCGCTTTGAATAGTCATTCGATACGGTTATGTAATGAGGCATAAAGTTGCAAGGAGACGCCAGCCTCCCAACTCCTGATCGCGAAATGCTTTCTGATCGGCGTTATTGTGACGCTGTACTCCTTACTAATGTGCATCTTTTCAAGGGTGCCTTTGACCTCTACTTCAACCGTGTGGAGGGCAAGGTGCGAGAGCATCGATTAGCCCAAAAGGAAAGCTCTTGGAAAGTGAGGATTTCCGGCGATTGGTGAAGCCTGCACCTGCTTTCTCCAGTCAAATCCCATGGAGCACGTGTGACGTGCATTCAGGAGAGCTATTGTAGCGCATCCCTATGCACCAACAACTGTCCAGCAGTTGTCAATCGCGGTCTATAAGGGATGGATCGCTTTTCCACAAGAACTCTTGCCCTACCTTGTGGCCAGTATTGGAGCACGTGGCAGAGCATGCTTTGCAGTCCGTAGTGTTCATTACACTCCGCCATCAGGAACAGCTGCTCTTTCTTTTTTGAATGTCTACCATGAGTTGGAGAAGCCTCACCTATCGACCGCTTCAGACAGGGTATTTGCAGAAAAATGTCTTTTCCAATCGTCCCCTTGCGCTTTTCTGTTAGTAACTCTCTGCACTGTATCGCAACATTTACTTCTATGTATGTGCCAAATTTGATCGACCTAGGTTAGATAGCAACCAGATATCATGTGAAAGTTACTTCCGTCCCTAAGTTTTGCACACATTTCGTATAATAACCCCAATTGGTTTGAGTAACCTCAAGGACGAGAAAGGGTAAAGACTCACGTTTCGTGGGATTATCGTCAAAGAAAGGGGGTAAGACACAAAAAGGGCCGAGAAAGGGAACTCTTTTCATCATTTGTATCCAGAGTTTCATTCTCTGCTTGCGCTTGTGCCACAGATATCACTCCTTTCTTAAACCTCGCTATAATTTGACTTCAGAGTCAGTCCCTCCCAAGTGAAAATTTTTATACAGGCTATAGAGACCAGTGTACTTTTGCTTCGAGTCTCATATGATATTAAATTGCAATCTTTCAGCAATAATAGGAGCTCAAGGCCACTCAAATCTTGCATTTTCCTGATTTTTGCAACCTGTTTCACATATCAAAACCTGCCAAATGTCTTAATGATAAATGAGGAACCTTGTTTATTTTACCTTTCCTTATTTTTTAAGGATGGCTAGTTCGCTGTCGCGGTGGGGCCTCGGGGCTTTGGTAAATGACCGCATTGGAATATTTGTTTACCTTTCCTTGGATTCTATTTTTTATTAACCCTCTATCATAATCCATTTATTGAGTTGAATTGCAAATGAAATTGTCAAGGGCAAGTGAGCAAGTGCGATTGCCGTGCACTTACAATCTGTAATGACAAAAAGAGTGACCCTTCGGGTCCGTCGCTTCTTTACAAAATTCCAGCATGCCTTTAGCATTAACAACCCTCAATAATCGTGGGATTGTTGTCGTCAGAAAATTAAACCCCTACAGCGTTTTTTGTGCTGGATTACGTACTTGTCGTGGGTTATGTGACGAGGCAGATATCTTAAAGCTGTGAAAAATGCCAACATGGGCTGCTCCGTTTCATATACTAGAGGAAATGAAACGTTTTTTTTCCTGGCAGAGTTTAAGAGCGCTTGATCTGTTTTTATGTCAAAGGTATAGGTCCGATTAGGAATGAGGACGCGTCTCCCTTGAGCATCGGCCGCCCGGAGGTAATAGCCTCCCGCTACCCCATGCACAGGCACATACAAGCGACTTCTAGTAATTTCCTAAGGAATGATATGGACCCGTGCAACAAGCATGAAACAGGTGAAAATCTCCAAGATGTCGAGTTTGTATCTGGACAGAGTTGATATGAAAAGCCGGAGATTTGATGAGGAAGTTTTGGGATCTTGCTTTACTTTTACGGGAAAATTTGGAGAGGAACTCCGCAATTTTTGGATGTAAGTTTGTAAAATTTGTAGCAATAACAGTAATATTTTTATCTCAACTATTTAAGCAGTGAACTCAGACGATGTAACGAGAATTTGAAGGAAGGGTTAAGAAAGTCGTTTGGGAGGCTCCTCGATGATTGTGGGTTGGTTTGGTTGTGGCGCAGCTCCACTCCGCGAAGTCACTGCAACCATGAATGAATACTTACATAAATCTCTCTTTTCCAGGGCTTTTTTATCTTTTTATACCCTTCACTTCACCCTTCCACCATCGCGGTTGCTAACATACTTCCTACACGAAGGAAATATAATAAGCGAAAACCTTACCAGGAAGGTCTTTCAGGGCGTGCCAAGCTTTTTGAAAACGGTCTTTGCATGATATAGGGGCAGATGCGGGAACCACAGAACCATGTTCAATTTTTCCTGAACGGCCCTCTGAATACCAGAAAAGGAGGTCCCTAGTTCGATTCCTCGTGGTGACAAATTTTTGCATTTCGAGTTGACGTTCCAAAATTCGCGCAAAATGGAGTTAGCATGAATAAATCTAGTACACTATATTCATGATTTTAGAACATCAGTATCCTTATAGACTTTGATAAAAACTGGTGAAAAAGGTGTGACACCACAGTGGGGCTGCTTGGTGTCACACCTCTTACACCAATTTTTAAGTCAAAGTCTTTTGTAAGGGTTACTGACGGTCCTAATCATGAATATGGTACTAATTATTCATGCTAACTCCATTTTGCGCGAATTTTGGAACGTCAACTCGAAATGCAAAAATTTGTCACCACGAGGAATCGAACTAGGGACCCCTTTTTCTGGTATTCAGAGGGCCGTTCAGGAAAAATTAAACATGGTTCTGTGGTTCCCGCATCTGCCCCTATATCATGCAAAAGACCGTTTTCAAAAAGCTTGTCACGCCCTGAAAGACCTTCCTGGTCAGCTCGAATCACCCGTACCAATGTATTATTTTTTTTTTTTTTTTTTTTTTTTTTTCTATAACTGTGGGTCCTTTGGTGCGTTATAATATGAATTGCAGCCTTTAGAGCCGTCGAGCACATTTGGAAGAAATTTTCTAATATACACCTGCACAGAGCTTGACTCCTCATTTTTAATGACTTTTTCATTATTTTTCAATCAAAAACTTATGAATATTTAATCAATTAGCAGACATAAACCTACTTCATGAGTCAACGTCACATCATTTTATTATTCTGTTGTGCAACCCGATCGGCTTTTGTACAAACCTGATCTCATTCGACATAAATTGCAGAAATTCTATAGCCAACAAGAGAGAAGCATGTGTGTGTGGCGTTAAACGTTCACAGAATTTCGTTAATTGTTGTTTTTTCGTTGACGAAAAACTCTTCCCGTGGGCAGAGCCGGCGGTTCGGCAGAAAAAAAAGAACGAGATCGCTCATCAACTCAATCAAAACACTGGCTTTGATTTATCTTTGTGTCGTTTTTGATTCGACTTGTTTCAAATGTTCTCAGGCAATTATTTATACACTAGTGTGCAAAACTTAAGGACGAACCTAAATTTTCCGTGACGCATTACTGTCGTGTAAGCAGCCCTATAGAAAGCTAAACACAATATGGAGCAGTGTTCTCCAGTATCAGTTAGTTAAAAAGGCAAATTGATAGGACTTTAAACAGGTCCACAAATCTGTACAAATTAGGTTAGCGTCTATCTGCCTCTATCTGCGACCTTATTTTGCTCCACAATCATGTAATATTTCTGCAGTGACGTCGAGCTCTCAATTTCTATTAATCGTTCTCAATTGTGCTCTGAGAGCTCGTTTTTGATGATATCTTTCTCGAACAGAATTGCCACAGTAAGACGCTGTCCTAGGGTGTTGGAAGGAGGGTATCCCCGATTTGGAGCGGTCACAAATCTTGCGTGACACCCGGTACTTAATTCTTTCTCCTTGCTGGGCGTTTGTTTATGAAAGGCAATGATATTCTTCATGAAAGTCTTTACTAAAATTACGTAAAAACTCCAACAAATGGACCAATGGTACCCAGAGGTGGAACAGCGCTATTGATCTCATTCGAAATGCGGCGCACGGCTCTTGTCAAATTCATATTGAGAATTAGTGTTTAAATAATGAAGTTCTGTCTGAGTAGGAGTCGTTCATAGTGACTCAACCATCTCATAGTAGGCTTACTGTTTTATCATTCCGAAAATTTTTGTAGGTACTTTCCGAGTTGGCATCGCCTATGGAAAAAGAAAGGTTCGGTTAGGCGATTAGCCACAAATCAATACGTATCTTCTCGTAATCGTCCTACTCTGTTCTAATTCGCATATACGATTTACCAACTCTGAACACTGTCATCACTCCATTTAACCCTTTGACGACCGCGCGCTCTAAACGTGTCTAGCGTGTGGGACCGCACGCCAGACACGCATGTGGCCCGCCGGCGGGCCATACGGTCCCAGGAGACCGCATTTTTGCTTAATTATAACAGCATTGACTAAACTGCAAACTTTCTACAGTAAATCATCTTACTAATCAACCATACATTCTAACGCAGACAGACTATCAGCGAAGTAATGAAGAAGACTAATGAAAAAGACCTCAGAATTCATAACTGCTTTGATGGTACTGTTGATTAATCAGTCCCCCCCCACTAAAACAATCTGTTTTCTTGCACAAAACTTGCATTCAAAAAATTGACTAGATTTTAATACAAATGCTTCTTCCAGCTTCTTTCTTTAGCTAGCATGGTGTCGATAATAAGTAAACTTATTCACTAGACGGTTACTACCACACGCCACACGCTGAATTCCAATTTACTTCGATGGGAACCTTGGGTATGGTTAGGGTTTTTGAAGGCAGCCGCCTGCTGCACCTGGTAGACCTCCAACTTTTACTTACACCTTTATTTGTATTAAACCTACTTGACAATATTTTTCACAAGACCAAACAGTTGTCGTGCAGCCCGCAACGAATAGTCCTATCGACTCAATCATGCAAGGAATATTAGTAGTGTGGTAAAAATTGGCACAAGGACTACTGCTCCGATTTTTCAAAAACTACTGCGTGCGCTGCGTTCTTATTCTTGATATAATGATGCTATTTTTTGCTGATATTACCAATAGAAGTGTGTTTGTTACTATTGTCTTAGGGTTTCTCCTTAGAAGAATGCAATCAGTGGACCACTGTGTACATAGCGTTTTAGGGCAATGTGTATATATTTAGTCATTGAGAATTTCAAAAATGTCAAAACGGAGGAAATACAAGAAATTGGTTGCCATGGCCCGCCGGCGGGCCATACGGTCGTCAAAGGGTAATATTTATTCACTATGTTCGCCCTTTCCTGTTCAAATTCCGTCCACGTTCCTCAAATATACAGAACTGTGAGCCACCGCTCCCCTGCTATCGTTTCTGTTTTTGGAACAAAGAATTCGTAAACTTCTAATACAGAATTTCTTGAACATCGTATGCCGTCTGTCTTATCGTTCTTCTTACAAGGCGATTTGATTCAAGAAAAGCAATCTAAATAACACCTTCTTAGCTTTAAGTAGCGTCTACATAGGGAATCCATTCGGAAAATATGATGTTTGGTTCATTCATCTTTTTTTTTCTATGTATTTTCACAACAATTTGAGTTTTTCAGGCGATATTCTCTTTAATTACTCTCATTTTTCTCCCATGTTTCCTGAAATATTTTTGAATTAATGAGAATAAATGCCATTTTTGATAAGGTATAAACATATGCCAATCTCCATATTTCTGTTGGATTACGGCCTATTGTACTCGTTTGTTGTTTGTAACAACCTGTACACTTCAACTCTTGACCATAGCATATTATGTGACGATCGACATCAGAATTTGCGAACGCCACATATTAAACAGCAATTCAGAATATGACTAAATGAATACTCGTCCGAATTCGGTGTTTCGGTCCAGTTCAGCCTTTATGTATTTCCCGACCAATCCCCATTGGATCAACCGGTTCAAATTTGTTTGCTGAAAAAATCGGAAAGAACCCACAATTGTGTCATTCAGGGGCAATAGACGGGACAAACACCCACCCACGACTTGATGTCCACTTAGGACGTACTTACATACTTAATTACTACAGCACTCTTTAAAATGACGACAACAAAGTAAAAAACAGCCAAGAAAAGCGCCCATCAACTACTGTTTAAAAGTGATCATTATCTTAATTGCCTCTGAAAGTTAGTTGAGTTGCTCAGCCCTTCCGTCTTGAAAATCAACACGAATACTCGTTCAAATTTGAATCGATATAGTAAATCAAGAAGTAATCAGGTTGAATTGATTAGCAGCACAATTCGTCTTGATCATCATAATTTTTGGTTAACTAATTGATCATCGATTTTATCGATTCGTATGGTAAAGATATTTTTATAATAACAACCCATTAGCATCTCCGCTACAGTAGCCCACGATTAGCCTTGAAGTACGAAGTATAGAAAACGAGCAAAGGCGGAGTGGTAGAAGTAGCCGACAGTTTATCCCGAACAAAGGGCGGAACAGCCAGGCTTGTCTAATATAGACAGGATAAGGTGATGTTCACTAGATGTCGCGCCATGCATATTACTTCCATTCAGATTAGTGGGAACCATTGAACACTTTTGGTCCAATCACTGTGTTGTGTGGTCAATCAATAGGTCAATGATTTTATCGTTTTTGTCGAATAAGGTACCCATTTTCCGAGACCGCAGTGAAGGGACCCTGTCGGCTTGGGTGGAAGTCGATCCGAGATTTGAATTCGTCTTGAAGATAGGTAAACACCCTGTCCCACTAAAGCTATGTTGGCGAGACAGTTATGTTTCCTACCTTTAAAGAGTATTCGGCCCTAGCAATGATTTGTATGCTTCAGAATTTCATATAGTGAATTACCTAGATAGTACTGCCAATAAGTGAGCGCGAAGATAAGTGACGCGCGCGGTTGCAGAGCGGTGTACTTGTTGGACTCTTTCAAGCGAAGCTGGCGGGTGCAACGAGAACGTTCAGTGCATTTTAATTCTCCATGAGTTATGAGCATAGAGTGAAACTCACTTAATCATTTCCACCGCCTGCGAGTCAACCAGTCAACCAGCTGACTTCTCGCATTGATTTCAAACTTCCACCTTCAATTTCACTTTTTTGTAACTTTTACCCCCAATTTTGAAACAATATCAACACATCTAGAAAAGCCAGAAATTAGTTAGGGTAGTCGGAATCGCTTCCTAAACTAGGAGGGGGTTCATTCCAAGCACTTCTAATGCTACATCTAGTGATAATTAATTCATATTTACAATTTATATTTACACGGTAATCCCGCCCGCTTGTACTGACTGTAAGTCCACCGCTCAACAGCTTTATGCTAATATTATATTACAGTATTACAGCGAGTTATTACAAAAAATGGGGCTCATGGCCTTGGGGTGCGGGAGACATTCAAAGCAGGCTTATGGTAGGTGACAGAAGGACTAGGACTAAGCTTAGGAGAGGGTAGGAGAGTCAAGCAGAATACAAACTGCTTACGTCTGCTCCTAGAATACCTTCCCGTCTCAAAGGCGTGGTCCCCAGTACTGCAAGTGGTTCGTGCACTTGAATGTCCCCCCCCCAACGACATGAACACCCAAAAATAACCGGATACGAAACGATGAGACCTTTCGGCTTCTACCTACCTATCTGTGCCTCGAACACGACGCAGTGGTTATGGTTAGAGATGCCCCTTAAAACTCGCTCGATCAAGGAGTTTCTGCTCATTTCAACCTGATCAATCATCTCCTGATAATCGTGCGCTTCAGATTCATGAGAAGGCTCAAAAAGTGCGTCTCTGAGTCAAAATAAACGACAATTCGTATTGCATGTATAAACTTTCTCTTCGATTGAAGGAGGTAGCACAATGCATAATGTACGCCAAGACGCCGATCATGGTTAGCAGTTCCATAATCACATTCTTACCCCTTTCAGGGAATTGGGAAGCCCATCGCCTACGTGTCGCAAACTTTTCAACAGAAAGGAAGGGCAAAATGTCCACACATGCGGAATCGGATGAGGCTGGAAGCGGTGATCCAATTGCGTGCAAATTTTCTGGTGTTGCTATGGCTTAGGCCATCCTAAAAGTCAATTATGTGGGCCACTTCGGCGCCGGAGGCGTCATAGACTCACCAAAGTCAGATAAATTGCTCAGAATGCAATGATGGTCCCCACTGATTTCATCAGGAAAGTTTTTACTAGGTTGGATCGATCGAAGGCTATAATTATTAGGCTTTCCCTCCGTCGACGGCGAGCTCTGCCTTTTTATTGTCGCCCTCTTCTCGCACGCCTGTTTTACTTCAAATTTTCTCTCCAAAAGATGTTACTAAATATTTCTTCAAAATTTCTCCGAGAACTTCAGAATGTGTTCGTAGTTCTGCGGCAATCTACGTAATCTACCAGTCAGCTTTTCACATCGGCTTTTGCTGTTGAGTGACGAAGTTTGTGAAATGCAACCCATTACGTTCTGTGGAAAAACCAGAGCAGGTTGCTAGGAATTCGAAATGATTTTCAGCTGTTCCATGGCGAGTTTTGGAAGTAATTACCGGATTTCATAAATTGTTAGTAGAAACCTACTTCTACTCGACTGTCATCATTTTAACTGATTCCATTCCACTTTAGCATCTGAAATTTAACCCTTTCGGCCCTGGCGGTGGCAATTGCCACCATCAAATTCAAATGTTTGCATTGCCGCTGAAACAGCATGGTTTTTTTCTAATCCTGCTAGAGGTTGCTTCAGTCAACCTTCCCCTTCCTAATTATGAGCTAAACCTGCCATTTCATTGTGTGTTGCTGTTAGTATTACAAGTATTTGTGTACAAGTGCAACAATGAATCGGCGCTGGTCCCCGCAACAAGTAAGTGTGACAAATTTTCCTCACGGGAAAAAATTGTCCGAAAGGGTTGAGCAGGATCCCGTACAATCCGTACAGGAGTTCATAACAGCCTTCCACGCCGACGACATCAGAAGCGCTTCCATCTGGAACATGGCGCGCGGTTCGAGCTTAACAAGGTCTGTGAGAGATTGTGGACATTAGGTAACGTTTCTGGAATGTTGATTGGGAGGGCGCTAGTGTATTCCGAGCTCATGCCTCTAAGAAACTATCCGCCGCTGATCGATAATCGATTCAAACAATTGCCTAACAGTGCAGATTAGAGCGACCACAGTATACCTCGTAGGGCTTGAAAGCGATATCATGACATCATATTGTGAAGACGGTCAGGGCACTGAAAACGAGCC
>MU891315.1:0-11554 GCA_036418205.1 Ostertagia ostertagi
GTGATATTCATCTACGGTTGTGTAATATTTCTACATGTTTACGGATTTCGCCATCAAATTCGTGAAGCCTATAACACTAGTTATTGGAATGGAGCACGTATTGCCATCACGTCATTCTGGGATGCGGTTGGACACGTTTGGCACGGTACGAAGTGTTCAATCGATTCTATGTAATATGGTTCTGTAGTTTGAAAGCGGGGAGCCGGCTGATTAAAAATCAGAGTAGGTTTTCAGGGATGAAGAGAAAAATCATGAGAAATGACCCAGATCTCGAGAAATGGGACTCTTTCTTCAGACATCGATTTCTGCAATGATGTAGCCTTCATCGATGCCCTCATCAACACTAACGCTCTCTATGCTAGCTCATCCCTTTGACTACTACTTACACATGGTTACCCCTTCCATAGTCAAAGGCACTACCACAGTTGTAGGACTTATTGAGATAGGAAAGCCTGCTTGATGGTGGAGTCATCACGGATGGGATTTTTTAAAAAGTTTCCACTATTTCAACAAATCGTCACAAATCAAGGCGAGTTACCCTCGATGAGTTAGTAAAGCAAGTCGTACTGAAGGTCACTGGCCAGTGCGCACAGCTCCCAAAAAAGTAGCTTTCATGTTTTGCTTTTGATACTAAAATGTGTATTCGTAAATGGTAACTAAATTGCCGCTTCATCCTTTCAAAAATATTCATCGAGCGGAGATGGTGTGGTGACAAGATGGGCCACTACCGCGCGCATGGTCCCTGGATCAAATCCCAGGTCAAACAGCGTACGTCAGCCAAATTTCTGCAGATGATTAGCTGTTGCTGGGAGCATAGTTGTTATACAAAACAAATCATAACTTAATTCCAAAAAAGTGTAGAGTAAGGGTTAAGTCAGGCGGCGGAGGTGTCAGCCAATCAGGGAGTGCCGTCGCGGTGCGGCCCTTGGGCCACTGCAACTTACCTCTCGCTACGAAACACTCCTCCCTTCTACACCCTCTGCCCACCTTTTCTTTTTTGTCGTCTCTCGCTTTCAAGGCTTAACTACAGATCATCACGAGCTGTAGAAACCTTCCATCTTCGCCCATCATCCTCACATAGCAGAAGTTTCATCGGGTTAAAGGCCCTGGAAAAATGTCGTAAACCTGCCCTCCAGTAACGAGGAAGTGCACGTTCAGAAAGTTTTAACGGTTTGAAACGTATTAGGGAGTCCCAACTTTTTTCTTTGGGGCGGCCTTAGTACAGCCCGTCTTGAGCACAATGCTCATGAATCCAGGATATATCGTACTTCAACATAGTCTTTTGCGAGATTCTTGAATTAATTTTAACATTTTCTGTGAACACAATGGAGCTTCACTTTTAACGTTACCCGTCACAAACTACCACACGTTCGTTAGAAAGTCTTCTGCAAACCAAACGTTATCTCGGGGACCTGCTCTCACTTTTTTTGGTAACAACTGCCTCTGACTGTGACGGTCGCGAAGAAGTTCACTTTGAAAATTTTCTCATTAGCTCGAAACCGTAGGAGGCGCCTTCGAGCTCGCGCCAGGAATATTCTTTTTTTGCATGTTCTCATTGTATTATTAACCCATTGGCGACATTGCGGGTCGATGTGGGGACGCAGCATAGAGATAATTCTTCTACGCAAGATTTTTAAAATTATTATAATGGCACATTAATCAGGAAGGCGTTGTAGTACTTATGGTAATCGTGGCCCATGCATATCTTTCCTAAATAATGTTTTACATAAGCGGTGCTAAAAAGTGATTTTTTAAAGCAAGGCTTGTTATTTTTAAGTGTATACGGCTGGCTTCTTGCTTTCAGTTAGCTAGAGGGCTGGTACAACTTCTCACTAGAAGAGAACGGGATTCGACCCTATTTGCCAATTCTGGAGTGGAAAATTGAAGTTCTCCTCGCTTGCTCCGAAATCCACCCTGGGCCGAACGAAAAGATTTACGCTCATTTCGGGTGCGATCGGGAAAGTTTTGAAACGTGCAAAGTCTCAACAGTGTCTGCTTTGAGATTCAACATTTTTGGTGCCAGTAGTTTGGTGCATTACGACGCATTTTTCGAAAATATAAAAAATCGCATTGTCGCCAATGGGTTAATTCGGTTTGTCCATGCAGCAGCAGAAATAGAGATGCATAACTTTTTACCTAGGATAGAGTTCTCTCCGCGAATTTATTGTACAGACGCGTCCTGTCCTGCATCCTGAGTGAAAATAAAAGCGATTCGACTCAACGCTGCTCCATCTTTGTGAGTGGCCCTTTTGTATATGATTGCCCTATTCCTCTGAGTGTGCACAAATCTTGAACTTTCACTTGTTGCTATCCCAGAGATAAGCACTCGAACGCTGAGAGCAGCGAAGGCGTCTTCGAAGAGTGGAAAGGGAAAAACTCGAGGTCGGCGAGTCGCAAATTTGAGAGTGCCCTTTGGGCAGTCACTCTGATTATGGGTGAAGCGCAGAAAATCTTCATGGCGAAGAGTTGCGATGAACGTTCCGATCGAATAAATTAGAGCTACTGACACACGCTCCATAGCCTTTCAACGGTTCAAACAATCCTGAAATACTTCACGGCCCTCAATTCTCCTCAATCGGTCAAAATCTCTCCTATATTTTCAATACCTTTATTAAAGGACGAATTCACGATGAAAAGGCAACCCATTTCAAATTAACTAGGGATGGTGAGTGGTACACGAAAGAAGGAAGAACCATGAGAAACGGCCCAGAACCCGAGAAATGGGACCCCTTCCCCGCTGATTTGCGCATTGATGCGACTCTTATCGCTGTGCCCTCCTCAACATCACGCTCTCTCTGCTATCTAATCAATCCCACGTATAGATCTGCGAGTGATCAGCTGGTCGGTGGGCGGAGATCGCCAGACCCGCCAACTTTGAGGCATAATAGGTCGCCGAGGTCAAATTTTTCGATGCGAATTGCGCATCAGTTCGCACCCTCAGGAGGTCCGTGGGTTACTCAACTAGGTGAATTACTTCTTCCTCGACCTCCATTCTAATCGTAAAATCCTCCTTTAAAGCAGCGCAAGCAACTTATCTGTGTAGCGTAGCGAAAGATTTAATCGTTGAGTAGGAGGCAGGCATCCGTCTAATGACTTCGCTCGGCAAGCTGTTCGGTACTCATTTGGTTACATTCATAGGTTGCAACTGGGACGAGAAAACTGGGGGAGGAGAGGTAGAATATTCAGCAATTGACTCGCTTGAAAGGTGCAATTGTTACCGTGAGTTCGTAGTGAGTTAAGTAATCACTTGGTATCCTTTTATTTTCGTATACGCCCCAGCTCGATGTATCCAAAGTGCTGTGAACCGCAAGAAAATCAGCAATCACTTTGATGATTGTAGTTATACACAATTATCGATTCTCTCTCGAAACGCCGAAGCAGTAAAGCCGTTTCTCATAGTTCGCACTCCGGTATTAATAGTATCTACAGTGAAAAACAGTATTGTATTTCTTATTAGGATAGCAGTAGAGTAGGAGATTGCGCTGACAAGATTAGATACGTATCGATTGAAATCGCCGGAGAGTAGTAGATTGCGATATTACGATAGTAGAGAGTGGAGATTAGGATAGTAGTAGATTAGGATAGTGCGCTGACAAGATTAGATATGTATTGATCTATTCGCTTGAAGTCGCCCAATCTACTACTCTCCAGCGATTTCAATCGATACGTATCCAATCTTGTCAGCGCAATCTCCTACTCTACTACTATCCTAATATCCTGTCGCCTACTATCCTAATCTCCCGAGTCGCGAACTATGAACGCGGCCTAAATTAAGTTTACCATTAAAGCAGCAACCTCGAATCAATTAGGTGATAGATAATGATAACAGCTATAGATAAAGGTGGGTGCAGAGTGTACTGAAAGTGAAAAATGGAAGCATAGCATCGTGCTGATGAAGTCCTCAACAAGAAGCTCTTTTTTCCCCGTAACTAACGTGGGCATGTTTAAACATTTTGTCTTGACTTGGTTTGCTCGACGGCTCAGACTAACTCACGTATATTTGAAGTCGTTTCGCTGCAATCCACGTTGCTTGTCATGGGGTGCGCGCGAGATTTCTCGTCCGTTAGCTCGCATTAGCTGTCAGCTTATTTTGTAAAGCACCACCGCCGTTGTGCCGTACCTTTTAGCCGCGACGACACCTATATAATGCCCGTGGGCTATTTTACGTTGCCCACAAAAAGATTTCACCCACAACCTCATCTTGGGTTGCTGCCTTCAACGCTTGTTCCTAGGAACATAGACACCATTTTGAAGTGTTTGAAATATTGCTATCGAGCCTGTGCTGCGAATAGATCAGAATAATTGATATACTCTTCAGATTCAGAGTAATGAAGTTGGGACAGTAAAATTATTCACACACATTATTTAGGTTATGAATTAGATGGTATCGAAAACGTGCCAGATGACGGGTCTGCCCTCTTTATTTATTACCACGGGTGTCTACCGTTGGATGTATATTACCTCATCGCTAAACTGGTACTTCACAAGAACCGCTCGCTCCATTGTGTCGGCGACAAGTTCATCTTCAAAATTCCAGGTTACTGTCTTCTACAAATTTGCTTTTTTTTCTGGTGTTGAATACTAATGAGTTATATACACAGGTTGGAATGCTATCTGTAAAGTATTCTCGATCACAGCCGGTACCGTTGAAGAATGTACTGCTCAGTTGCAAGAAGGCAATCTTCTCTGCATCGCTCCTGGAGGTCGGTATTCGTAGGTAACATGGCTTGCCTATTGAAAGGTTGTGATGATTCTGCTACATCCAACAGAAAAATCTAGTGGGCAGTACTTGATCTAGCGTTGAGTGTTAGCTTCTTGTTTCATAGACACATTCCATGGTCACTCTATAAGAAATGAATCCCTGCGCGAGAAAGGTAGAGTGTTCTGCGAGCGCACTTGCTCTAGCGACTTGATGGCGCAAACCTGAAGCGTCAAAGGTCAAGTGTTACTCTCGTAGTTGCATCTATCTGCGATAGGAATTGAACCCATAGGCGCATCTGCGTCTTGCTCTTCTGCTTGTTCTCTCGTTTCCTCGATTTTCGTATCCTCGCACCCGCTTCCAGTGTTTCTTCCCCATGAGTTTGCTTTACGCTGAGAATAAAGTGCGAACAGGATTCTTTGTTAACGCAGTTTTGGCATTCACCGTGGATTCTTTACTGTTCTTCGACTCCTACCATATTATCTAGCTAAAATATCTTAGAATTATGGAAGAGTCTGTGATACTGTATGTTGCAGGTGTACGTGAAGCGCTTTTCTCCGATCCCAATGTGTATGATATATTATGGGGAAAGCGTTTGGGATTCGCTCGAGTGGTAATAAATTCGAGGACGGTAAGTGATCTCCTTTGTGATAAAATGTTGAGTTTGAGAATCTGATGTAATCATAGATATCAAAACTGGCTGCTTTTCCTCTTTCTCCCTCTTTGTGGTCGAGCCTTAAAGGGCCGTAAAGATTTGAATAGTTTTGCTCCATGGAATTAGATGTGAACGATGAGGAATGAATGTTACATAGAGTAACTTTCATGGGGGTTCATCACAAAGAGGGACAAAGAAGTGCTTTGAATCCCACCGGCTACTTCTGTTCTAGCGAATTTTTGTCGACTTCTACTGCTTCGAGTCTGTGTCGTTACAGGATTCCTCTAAATTCGCTTCCGCACCATAAACTGCCAGAATATCGGAAGTTGGATGCTCCAACATATCGTAGAACGCCGCGGCGTCCACTGGCTAGTGAAACGCTTCTTCAGTCATCGGCCTTTTTGCTCATACTGCCCTGATGTAACAATTTGGGAGATACTAACCATAAGGCCACTAGCGCGAGTTCAATTACTTTTTGGTAGCTGTGCACACTGAGCAGTAACCTGCGGCATGACTTGGTTATTTTTTACCCAGGGTGGCTCGCTTTGACTTCTGACACTTGCTGACAGAGTAAGAATTACAAAGTTTCTAGTTGTGCACAATTCCGCCATAAAGCGGGCCCTCCTGATCTCAATAAGTGCCAAAACTGTGGTAGTGTCTTTGACTACGGAAGTGGTACACATGTGTACCAACAGTAGTCAAAGGTTTAAGCTACGTATTTGGTCGTATTCACTTTCAGTACCTGGGCATGGCACAAAATTTCAAATTTGAAGGAGAGATGATTGTTGATACTGTAAGCTCATGCATTTTGCGATTACGCGGGGTCGTGGCGTCGCCGTTGTACCGCTACTTTTTCCACATACAGATCCATGCTATGATATGCGACACAGGCGCCACTCGGGTTTGTCTTGGTCATTGGGGCAATCTTTGGTGTGGCCTGTTTGTGCTCGATTGTCCTGCACAAACGGTGCACTTACTAGGAACCATTGTAGTATTGGTGTATGTGTGGTGTGCAAAACTTAAGGACGAGACATATGAAGTATCACAACGTTCTGATTAGGGTCATGTTACGCGCCAGTAACACGTCGTTGGAAAAGCCACGTTCGTCCCTAAGTTTTTGCACACCAGTGTATTATTTATGTACATCTCTGTGTCACTAAACGACACCTGCTGTGTAGTTAAGGAATGGGAGGAGGTTAATGTGGGTGAAAAGTACCCTGAGCCCTGACAAGGGCAATGCGAAGTGCTCTAAATTCATATCATCTGAGAGGTTGGACGTCCTAACTCCACCTCCCATCCCGGTTCAACACAGATTGGTGTGTAACATAATGCAGCTATATTTCCAGCCAGTGATCCCGATGTTCACAGAAAATTGCCGAGAGTCATTCCGTACTCCAGTATGGGGACGCAGCTTCTTTCGATGGATCTATGAGAAGACGAAAATGCCGCTGTGTCCGATTTATGGCGGTTTTCCTGTCAAGATGATCACTCATCTTGGCAAACCTATGACGTTTGACTATGATAACGTCACACCAGAGGAGGTCCAGCAAATCTTCAATGGATATTTTCTTCATGTTGATTGATGTAACAAGTCTATTTTGAGTGATTGACAGGTACGCCGGCAAATCAAACGAGAAGTACGTGCGTTGATACGAAAGCATCAACGTCTTCCTGGTAGGTAGCATTATTCGAGGTATCGCGCAGCGATTCCGACCGAAAAAATCTCCACAGCGTGAGGTGCTGCCAGAGCAGATTGTGAGTGACAGCCATTGGTGATGTAACTGTTATTGGATTTTTGTTTAGTTTGTTTTCGGCACTTGCCTTTGCCTTTGCACTTCCCCTTCTCTATTTATCCCGTGTGCAGCTACGGTTCACCATGGATTTTTCCTCTATATTTTTTTACAATGTATCGAGCAAAAGTGTATTCATTCGTAGATCCTCAGCCTAGTTCCAGTGCGGTGAGATAGACTAGTAATGTGACTAACTGATTTCATAATCTGGAAGAATTCTGTGAAATGCGATCACGTAAACCTTGAGTTAATTAGGAGTTAAAGGACTTAAATCACTTTTACAGGCTAATGAAGCATGCAATCAGCTGTTCTCCTCGTGGAGACAGTGTCTAGAAAAATTCATTAGATAGCGCAAAGTTTCTGCATTTTTCAGCAAAAAAAATTGTTCGTACGAAATAAAGCTGGTACTAGCATAAACGTAGGTTCAGCGAATATGCAGGACGCGCAAATACAATCGGACCTTAATATCTGCGCAGCTTGCGTTTCTTTAGATTTTGTGATTTCCCCTGATCACAAGGGACGCGTTTTTCTTTCATTAGGCCAAATCGATGAAGAGGCGAGATCATCTGCACCATTTGCAGAAGCAGCTGTGACTAAGGTGACTGCAGTAACCTTTTCGGTTCGACTTGTCACCCGATACAGATGTTCGAGCACCGCCCAGGTGGGCTTTATCCTTAAGATTTTAACCTCTCGCAGCTAACCTATGGGTTCACTGTAATCTCGACGTTTGTTAGATCAGATAGGTTGGAAGGAATATGAAATACGGAACGTGGGACGAGGAAGTGTGCTGAAAAGGTTTGAAGTGTGTGCTTTCCGAATTTGCACTGGACCCCCATTATAGCAAGTAGTCACTTCAAAAGCACGGTACTTTTGTCAAATTTTTCCAAAATTTCTATTTCCTGGCATCTTTCTCCAAATTCACAAGCGACACGCCGTGCCCTTGTGTTAATCCTTAGAAACACTATCACTTACGTGAATCTTATCGTGCTGTTTTCATTATCTAATTTTCGACTTTGGGTTTTCGCATCCATATTTCTTCAGAGGATACATATTGTGACAGCTGATAGTTTCATCAAAGATCCCTCTCGAAGTGACGCATGTCGGTGAACCACACTATTCTTATCGTTTTGCAAATAAGTGGTCGAAGACCAACTAATGGATGTGCTTTTGCTCGATGTTGAAAATTTCCTCAATTGTGCATGTTGCGAGTGGCTGTAAAATGTTGCCTAGATCGCTTTTTCAACCAATCCTTCATCAGTGGTAAGTCCCATAGAAATTCAACGCCTGGTGCTAACGCATACTGTGTTCATTTTCAATGTGGGATTGAAATAATAGTGGTGATGCTTGTGGTGGCTTTTGGGTTGGAGTCTTTACTTTGTTTCAGCAACCTTGCATGTTGTAATTACAGGCGGTAGTTCACGTGGTGATAGGCTCGGGTACCCGACAGTAACCGTCGCCGCACGGTAAGTTCCCTGTCAGGCACCCGTTCGCCATGGAAAAAAAATCGAAGTGTTGTCGCCTTTTCAGTGCTATTGTTGCTATTAAGGTAACAGTCCCAGAAGGGTTTTTCCCTACAATAGTAATGGTGTGGAACGATGCGCTAGACCAAGTCAAGAGCATAAAAAGTTGACTAGGGCTAGCGCATCGTTCCACACCATTACTATTGAAGGGAAAATCTTTCTGGGACTGTTGCTTTACTGTCATGTGCGTTGCTAGATCTGCTCTGCTCAGCTGCACATTACCAATCGCGGCCTTCTGCACGCTTTGCGAGCTTTTCTCGAAGCTTTCAACTAAGAAAAACACATCAGTTCCTTTGTTTGAGTGGTGTGCCTTGCCTAAACCGATTTGCATGACAAGTTCATTTCGTTCGTTAAAGCAACAGTCCCAGCAGGTTTTCAACCATCCGACACTGAATGGTTCGCGCACACCAACTCACTCCACCCACCTAGTCAAAAGCATATGAAGTAATACTGAACAAAGGGCTCACACTTTGAAAGCCACTAAAAAGGAACTGCATCGTTAGAATGGCCCGTGAATCGGCCCCCCGTCATGTGCTCCCCCCCGTCTGCTGTCCGCCAACCGACACAACACGCCCACTTCGAAGCTGTTCGGCTCCCTTTCTAGCGGCTTTCCAAGTTAAGTTTTTTTGTTCATTCACACTTCTTATGTTCTTGACTAGAGCTAGTGCATCGTTCCACACCAATTAGTGTCGATAGGTAAAAACCCTGCTGGGACTTTCGCTTTGATTGGTTGTTCATAGAATCGCAGCTCGTCAGTCTGATGAGCTCACCCTGATGTTTAAGGAACTGCTAAGCCGATCAAATGGACAATCAAACGGTGCGACGGCACAAGAGGACAACCCTGCCACCACCAGTGATGCGACCACGTAGCTCATGAAGCTGTATACTACTCACTGTAGTGCTTCTATGTCACCTCGTCACCTTCTCTTGTGCAAAGTTCGGCTCAGTCGAGTCCACCGAATTCTGGCCTCAAAAAGATGAGGTGATGTGTTCGAGAGAGCCTCAATCCCTTGAAGAATCCATTCAGGACGAGGCGATTCAATACCATAAGAGCGCTTTTGTTCTAAACCCTGATCTGTGATTTTTTTCGATTTCAAACAGCACTTACCCTTTGAGAGTTGTCTTCCTCCTCATTGTTCTCGCTTTTTGAATACTTGTTATTTGACATTTGCTAGTTTGTACCTGTGTTGTTATCTCCTGATTGGGGCTGTTACTCGAGGGCAGTAGTTGCGCTGAGCCTAGAGCGTGTCCTTTTTAGGCATCACGCTTTGGTGCATGTTGTCAGGGGTATCTTCCCGTTCCTCCCCATACCACGCTCGCGCACCCTGCCATCCACGATAGCATTTGGTTATTGTCGTCGAGGTGTTTTCGTAGACCCATACCAGCGTATTTGAATTAATCGTTATTTTAATGAACTCAAAAGAGCTAATAATCGAAATGTAATGAGCTCGACGTCATCTCATGCTTTCTTGGATTCCTACTGCATCTATACTAAAGCATAGATAGCTGTGACCTGTTGTTAGCTCCCCACACACATTGTATATATTGAGCTATACCTGTGATTCTAGGTATTCCAATGGCTTCATGTATGTAATAAATGGCTTGAGGTTTCGGGCTTGGAATTTGCACGTGTCACCAAAAACTGGTTGAAAAAAATACCCTAAAAGAGAACGTACAATGAAAAAAAAAAACTGTCTGTCTTCGGGCGAGATGAGAACGGGAATGTCCGAAAATAAAAGGTGCATTGGCTTGGAGGCGTACCGAAGTAATGGCCTTTATTGATGGAAGAGCGCTAAGAGGCAGTTTCTTTCACCAGTGTCAGCCGTTTGTACTATTGCAACGGAAAGGGTCGTATTTTGCACATGGAATGGGAGATCGTGAGCCCAATTGACTAATCACTCCATCTCGTCACGTCTTTCCGCTTCATCGCTCCTTTATAAAAGGACTCTGCGAAGCACGGAGATGTCGTGGTGAATGACATTACCAAATTTATTTCCCGCTAGATCGACTCGGGAAAGGAGAGCACTACCTGTGGTCGCAAGGAGAATGGCGAGCATGTCAGGTTCATTCAGTCTCAATGGGACCATATGGCATCGTTGGCCTTGTGCTTTCATCATAACAGGGGTTCAGATGGGGCTTAGGAGGGATTTAGCTTCCAAAGGCCTCGCAACTTTGAACCACTTGCGTGTGCTTGGCGCGTCCCAGAGCCGGACCTGTTTGCGGCCGGCTTCAAATTTGACTCACTACGAGCGAAAAGTCAGCCTTGGACACATCTCGGTGTATTCGAAACAAACAGGCAGCAGGCAAGTGTAATGACGTGGAAGGATTGCTTCTTGAGGATGAAAATAAAAGGTTAGAGAGGCCAGATTTCCGGAACGCGCCTCTTCAAGACGAGTTTGATATCATTCAGAAAGCACTAATTTTGCAGTTCTCAAAAACGTCCTCCCTTCTCCATTGAAGCTTCTTATGAAAATTTAAGTTAGTCTTGCAAGCTCAAGAACTCAAACGTCAAAGCGTAAGATTTTTTTTTTCAGAAAGTAAACCTCGAAAAACTGCTGAACACCTAACAATCTCAAATACACTTCTTTGCCACGCATAAAGGTTGCTGCAGGAACGAAAAAAGATAGTTATGACCCTAAAAGCCCAGGAACCCGTTTTTGCACTAACAAGTGCGAGCGAGGGTTTTTCTCCAAGACGTGAGCTTTCATAAATCTACTACGTACTCGTTGGAGAGAAAACTATTTGATCGTCCACTCCTTTGTATAGCTTCACAAAATCTCGCATTTGAAAGAAGTAATGGCCTTCGAGAAAAGAACTGCTTAATGTGTTGCATCGCGGCGTTGAGATTTGATATTATCACCTCATATGTTCTTTAGCTCCAATTTTTTAC